>CM054123.1:166889460-166994460 GCA_028751855.1 Ambrosia trifida | reverse complement strand
ATAGAGAACAACTGCTGATTAAAGGTCTGATGAAGAACAACTGCTGATCAAAGTGCTGAAGACTAAAGGTCTGTTGGAGCCAACAACACTTAGGCTCCAACAGATGATACAAGACCATCAGAGTTTTCACAAACAGCAGTTTACCTTTCAGAGTTTTACAATGTAACAGTAGTTTGTATATAGCAGATGTTTTATGTTTGTTATTCTGTTAGAGGTCGCTGTCTTAGGTGACATCAGCTTAGATCATCAGTGGTTTAGATTTGTCTATAAATAGAACAGTGCTTGTACTGTTCTATTCATCACTCAAAACATTCTCTCAGACAAACATTCACAGAGTGATCAGGCTGAGGGGGAGCATTTGTAATATTGTAATCTTTCAATTAATGAAAGCATTCGATTGAAAACAATTATTCTCTTGTTTTGATTTATAGTTTATCATTCTACTACACTTTCCATTTATAATTCACTTCATTCTTCTCATCTTAACTTAAACAAATCAAAACAATCAAACTCAGATCCTAACAATTGGTATCAGAGCATGGTCAATTAAATTCGATCTAACAAATCAATTTAATATAAACAGATCAGCTCACAATTATTGATATCGTTTGTTTGTCGGATTGAAAACAGAGTAATAGTTTATTTTCGATTCAAGCGTTTGTAAACAGACTTTGTTTTTGAAAAATCAGAGAATGGCTTCAATCAATCACGATCCACACAACACTGGCACGAACAACAAGCCACCGATGCTTGTCAGATCTGAATACAATATCTGGCAACGTCGGATGAGCCATGTTCTAGCTCAACAGAACACTGGGTGTTGGAAGTCGGTTATCTTCGGACCCAATGTTCCGATGGTGCCGAGTATTGAAGATCCTATGGTTCAAGAGCCTAAGAAACTTGAAAACTACTCCGACCAGGATTTCCAAAAGATTGAGTTAGATGCCAAGGCCTTCAGTATTGTGGCCATGGCTCTACCAAATGATATCTATGTTAGGCTGTTACACTGTAACAGTGCAAAGGAGTTGTGGGATGCACTGAAAGAACAATTTGGTGGGACTGAAGAGGTTATTGAAAACAACCGTGAAATACTTAACCAACAATATGAAACATTCAGTCATGTTAAGGGAGAGTCATTAACTCAACAATTTGAGAGGTTTAACTGTCTCATTAGTGAACTAAAACTGGTTTGTCTAACTTACCCACATTCAACTTTGAACCATAGGGTTTTAAGATCACTACCAGATAAATGGGACACTATTGCTATAGTTATGAGAAACTCAATTGGATTCAAGGACCTATCACTGACCCAGCTTCATGGTAAGCTCTTGACCTATGAGAGAGAGCTTAACCAGAAAAAGAAGCTCCAGGATTCTGGAAAAGTGTCTGATGACTATGTATTTGGTAATACAGCACTTCTGGGTCATGATGAGGTGCTTGGTAATAATAAGGATCAGGGTTATGATCATTTCATTGACATAACTTCAGGTTTTAACTCAGGTTTTAACTCTGATTCTTTTTCACCAAACTATGCTTTTACAGCAAGTGGTGGTGATATCCAGACATCTGATAACATATCCTTTGAGTATGATGACCTGAAATACTTTGACCCTGATGATTTGGAAGAAATGGACATTATGCACCAATTGGCCCTTCTTAGTGTAAGAACTAACAATTTTTACAAGAAAATTGGGAGAAGGTTTCCACGGTTAACTGGCAGGTCAAAAGTGGGGTTGGATAAATAAAAAATTAAGTGTTATAAATGTCATATACCTGGTCATTTTGCTAGGGAATGTAGGGGTCAACATGGTACACCTATGATTACCTATCCAAATCAAAGGCCACAGACCAACACTTATCAAGTTTCCCATAATACCCCTGGACCAAATGTGCAAAACACTGCTCATTTTGCACAGTCCTCAAACACTGTTCCTGTCCAGTATGTCCAAACCACTGTTCCTCAGATCCACTATGTGTAAACACCTGTTGCCCAAGCACAAATGCCAATGACTGCTGCTCTACCCTCTGCCCCTGCAGAGACCAGTCAACAGAGTTTCTTCACACAAGGCTTTGTTGATTGGAGCAGTCTACCAGATGAGTTAACAGATGAGAATTTTGCATTAGTTGCCAAAGCTGAAAATGAACCAGAAATTTTTTGTTTCATGGCTATGGTAGAAGAGGTTGAATCTGAGGAGGTGGTAACTGAATCTATTGTTGTGACTGATGATATTGTTGATGAGGTAGTTGCAGGTGAAAAATCTGAAGAAGAGGTTGTGAATCTCTCAGATCCCTGGGGTGCATCTGATGATTGTGAGTGCAAGTGTGATTGTGCATTGATGGCTGCTGCTAAGGTATCTCCTCAAATCCTTAAAGATTTGTGTTCTGACAAATGTGTAATAGCATTTGCTAACATCAAAGAGGTAAATGAAAACCTTAGGAAGAAAATTTTAGATGATGAAGTTCAATTTGAAAAACTTTCAAAAGAGTTAAAATCAAAATTGACTGAAAAAGAATCTGAAATAAGCAGCTTAAAACATGAAGCAACTATAACCAAAGACCAGCTCCAAACTATGATAACTAAATATCATAGTTGCAAAAGTGAGCTTGAGGCCACCCAAGTTGAATGTCAGAAATGGGTGGAATCATGTAAAGGTTTTGAGATTCTCTTCAACAAACAAACCAAAAGTCATGTGAAGTTTGGTTTTGGTTTTGAAACCACTGCTCCAGCCTTTGAAAACACTGACAAAAGGGATCAAAAGTTGGTTGAGGTAGTACCAACTAATTTGAAGGGTCAAGAGATTAAAATCACTGAACCTAATGGCAAGAAAATTGTTCTTGAAAAACCAGAAGGTTCCTCACCATTCACTGAACTTGAAAAATATGAATTTAAACCTACTTGGTCTGATGAGTGTGGTACTCTTGAGAACTTCAAACCAGTTGAATTCAAAACCCCTGATGGTAAGAAAGCACCACAGGCAAAGGTCATTCCCTTGATAGATCTTCCAGCAGATGATCAAACATCTGTTGAAAAGAAGACTGAAAAAGGGAAAAAGAAAAGAAAGAAAAGTCTGTTCATTTGTTCTGTGATTTCTATGAAAAGAAGAATCATGTTACTAAAAACTGTTTTCTTCTAAAAGCATATGACATCAACAAAGGAACAAGTGTGTGTGATTCTAAGACCACATGCTTAATATGTGGTAAGAAGAATCACAAGACTAAAGAGTGCCTGTATCTTAAAAATTTTGATGTCAAAATACAAGAATACAAGGCTAAAAATCTTGCAAACCAAGTGGTGAGCACTTCAAAAGGAAAGCCCAAACAGACTTTTGCTCCAGTTTAAACATCTGTTACCAAAAATTTAGAAACATCTGCTTCCAGGGATGTTCAAGTAACAGATGCTCCACCCACCAACATGTACCCAAGGGGATTTGGACAACCACCTTGTCATAATCTGCCACATGTCTATGAAGAACCCAAAAGGTCTTCTAAACCAAGAGTAAACAGAAATCTCTATGGTACTATCATCTGTCAGGAAGTGATCAAACATCTGTTGCACCAAGTGTTGACATCCAAGCACTGGCAAATGGTCAGCAACAGTTGTTGAACTTGATTCAAAAACTAGTTCAAAGCACTGATCACCTTCCTAAGCTTGAGGCTGAAAAAGTCTGTGGACCCATCCAAAGCCAACTTGGCTTTGGACACTCACCAAAACTGATCAATTACTGATGTGCAGGGAGCTTCTGCTTGCTTAGATAGTCTTTGGTATGTAGACAGTGGAGGCTCCAGGCACATTATAGGATGTAGAGCCCTTCTTCTGGACTTCTTAGCTCATGGAGGGGGTGATATATCCTTTGGTAATGATTCAAAAGGTAATGTGTTAGGTTCAGGGACTGTTCAGGCTGGAAAACTCAAGTTTGAAAATGTCAATCGTATTGACAATCTTAAATTTAATCTTCTTAGTGCATCACAAATGAGTGACAAAGGGTATGGCTCATTCTTCACTAAGAAAACTTGTAAGATTATTGGGCCAGAAGTGGTGAAAAAGATTGATACCATCATTGCTGAGAGCAAAGCACAACTTGTTGCTCATAGGAGTGACAATGTGTTTGTGGTTGATATGTTGAAGGACAATCCTATGGCAAATGTCTGTCTGTTTTCTGCTGCCTCTACAAAGGAGACAGAATTGTGGCATAGGAAATTGGGTCATACCAACCTTCAAACTATCAACTCACTCTCCAAACAAAGCCTTGTCAGAGGTTTACCATCAAAAGAATTCAAATGTGATGAGCATTGTGTTTCCTGCTTAAAAGGAAAACAACATAAAAGCTCTTACAAATCCATTGATGAGTCCAAAACAAGTCAATGTCTACAATTGTTGCACATGGACTTGTTCGGCCCAGTTAAAATCATGAGTCTAAGAAGAAAGAGATTTTGTCTTGTTATAGTTGATGATTTTTCTAGGTTTATATGGACTTACTTTTTACACTCTAAGGATGAGACTGCAGGTATCTTGAAGGACTTTGTCACCAAAGTTGAAAAACAATATGACTTGCCAGTAAAAGTCTTTAGAAGTGACAATGGGACAGAGTTTAAAAATAAGGAGTTGGATGATTTATGTGTGTCGAAAGGGATTGTGAGGCAGTACAACATCCCAAGAACACCAGAGAAATATGGGGTGGTTGAGAGGAAAAATAGAACTCTCATTGAAGCTGCAAGAACCATGCTAGCAGATTCTGGTTTGCCACTGTCCTTCTGGGCAGAAGCTGTAAACACTGCTTGCTATGTTCAAAACAGAGTTTTAATCAACCCAAGACATCAAAAGACTGCTTATGAAATTTTGTTCAAAATCAAACCATTAATCTCATTTTTCAAAATCTTTGGCTGCCCATGTTTCATTTTAAATTTTAAAGATTCCATCTCAAAATTTGCAGCCAAAGTAGATTGTGGATATTTTCTGGGATATTCTTCTACTGCCAAGGCCTATAAAGTGTTTAACACAAGGACCAGGACAATAGAAGAAACTCTGAATGTAAAGTCCAATGAACTTTCATCCTTGAAAATCCCAGCAAATCCTGCTGAGTTGTTTGATTTAGATAAATTCAAATTTGAAGATATTACTGTCAAAACTAGCAGTGCAGGTATTTCACAATCTCCACAACAAGACTACAGAACAGATGTTGTGATTCCAAATCACTATAAAGTCTATTCTGCATCAGAGGAAGTAGCTGTTCAAAACACCTGTCAAAACTCTGTCACAGCTGAGTCAGCCACTGTTGGCCAGTCTTACCCTCAAACCACTGCTTCACCTATTACATCCACTGCTTAATCATTTGTTGACAAAAGTCAAACCTCTGTTGACAAAAGTCAGTCCAGTTTTACACCACTTGGACCCAATCCTCCACCTCCATTTCAAACATCTGTTGGCACTACAGAAATGCAAACAGATGTTACATCAGCAGAGTCACCAAACCTCTATCCTTCACCTCAAAATGCCATCATACCATATCAGGGAGATCTAATCTACCTAAGAGCTCATCCACCAGATCAAATCATTGACAACATCAGAGAGGGTGTGCTAACAAGAAGCCAATCCTCAAATATCTGTCTTTTTGCAGGCTTTCTATCTCTCACACAACCTGTCAAGTACCAAGAAGCACTAAAAGACAACAGTTGGGTAAAAGCCATGCAGGAAGAGCTCATTCAGTTTAAAAGACAACAAGTATGGGAACTTGTACCACTGCCTAAGGATGTTTGTCTAATTGGCACAAAGTGGGTCTTCAAAAACAAAACTGATCAAAGGGGTATAGTTGTAAAAAACAAAGCCAGGCTTGTGGTTCAAGGCTTCAAACAAGAAGAGGGGATAGACTATGATGAAACCTTTGCTCCTGTAGCAAGGTTAGAAGCTATCAGACTCTTCCTAGCCTTTGTTGTCAACCACAACATAAAGGTGTATCAGATGGACATCAAATGTGCATTCCTATATGGCAAAATTCAGGAGGAAGTCTATGTTTCTCAACCACCTAGTTTTGAAGACACATTCCATCCTGATCATGTCTATAAGCTTAACAAAGCTTTGTATGGACTCAAGCAAGCACCTAGGGCCTGGTATGAAACTCTTTCCACCTTTCTCTTATCCATTGGTTTCACAAGAGGTAAAATTAATAAAACCTTATTTTTGAAATGGAGAGGGAAAGACTTAATGATTGTTAAAATATATGTGGATGATATCATTTTTGGATCCACATGTAACAAAATGTGTGAAGAGTTTAGGGAACTCATGACAACAGAGTTTGAAATGAGTGCTATGGGTGAACTTCAGTGCTTCCTTGGTCTCCAAGTGAAGCAGCTGCAAAATGGCACATTCATTCATCAAAACAAATATGTAAAAAATTTGTTAACTAGATTTGAGATGAATAACTGTAAGCCATGTAGTACACCCATGAGTACAGTCAAGCTACTCACTATTGATGACAAGGATGAACTGGTTGACCCGACACGTTACATATGCATGATTGGGTCTTTATTGTACTTAACAGCATCTAGGCTAGACATTATGTTTGCCACTTGTGTTTGTGCAAGATCCCAAGCTTCACCCAGAAAGTCAAACCTTATTGCTGTGAAAAGGATATTCAGATACCTAAAAGGTGCTCCCACACTTGGTATCCGGTATCCTGCTAATGGAAACATTGAGCTTTTAGGTTATTCAGATAGTGATTTTGCTGGCTGTCACACCACAAGGAAGTCTACATCAGGAGGGTGCCAATTTCTAGGAAATGCCTTAGTCTCATGGCAAAGCAAAAAGCAAGCAGCTGTTTCAACTTCAACGGCTGAGGCTGAATACATTGCTGCTGCAAGCTGTACAACCCAACTCATATGGCTTCAAAATCAACTGCTAGATTTTGGGATAACTGCACTAAGAACTCCACTCATGTTGGATAGTCAAGCTGCTGAAAATATCATCAAACATCCAGTATCTCATTCAACCACAAAGAACATAGACATCAGACATCACTTTGTCGGAGGTAGCTATGAAAAAGGTTTGATTTCTCTACACCATGTTCCAACAGAGGATCAGTTGGCAAATGTGTTGACAAAAGCTTTAGACACATCTACCTTCACAAATCTGATTTCTAGAATTGGTATGCTAAACATGGACTAAACAGCAAAGATGTTTTAAATAAAAACATTAAAATGTTTCAGAAAAATCAAAATTCATCCTTAAAAATAGCATTTTGGTTGAAAAATCTGTTAAGGATAAAACAACCATTGTTTCATCCATTCTATCCACTGTTAGTTGAAAAATCTGTTTCAAACATCTGATCAGATAAAACAACCACTGTTTGGTTGAAAAATCTGTTTCAAACCTCTGATCAGATAAAACAACTGTTTCACTATATATATATATGTGTGTGTGTGTGTGTGTGTATATATAATGATAATAATAAAAGAAACCCAAGTGCTGTTAGCATAAGCACTTTGGTAAGACAACAGCTGTTTGCATCAGACCTTTGGCAACAACTGTATGCCACAAGATGTTTGCCACGTCTGCTCTCAAAAGCCAAATCCACCCACAATTATCTCCCATATCTGGTAAAAACAGATGAAAACGTTCCATTCCATTCCACCGTTGACATCATTCTTAATTCCAAATACCTGACTATCCTAACCGCTGATGCTCCCATATATCTCGACACACTCCAAGAATTTTGGTTAAACGCTGAATTTCTTCTTCAAGACAAAAAGCCTACAACCATAATCTCAAAAATTGGAGAGACAAATGTCGCCAATACCCCCCAACTGATATCCACAACCTTCTCACTGAATGACGTGTCAGGTAAAGACTCTTTCCCTAAGGCTGAGCTTCACACAGAGTTTCAGGAAAGAGGTTATGATGCACAAATGACTGGGTCAACTATGTTCAAAAAGTTTTTCCCACCGCGTCTCTGCTAAGTCCACTTCCTTTAATGAAATCCCATTAAGGATTAGTACTTGGGATATGCTATGCTGTCAGACTCTGACTTCAATTTATCCCAGGGCCTGTTTATGGACTTAGTATCAAATGTGAAGGCCATAAAGTCTGGGTCAAATAATGCTTTTCTACTTTACCCAAGAATTTTGAGTGTAATCCTTCAAAAGGTTTTACCAGAAAAAGATTTTAAAAAGGTGAATCTTTTCAAATGAAGAGTCTAACTGATGAAACTTTCACAAGAATGCTGGGTTCAACCACCCATGAAAAAGTGTCAAAAGTTTCCAAAACACAAACAAAGAGGACTAAGACAACAACTGTTGTCCAAACCTCTGTTGTTGAGCCCACTGCTCCTGATGATCATGGCACTACATCCAGTGCTGTGAAACCCACACCAGCCACCTCCAAAAGAAAACGTCCATCCACAAAAACCACCACTAAACCCAAAAAGGGGCCTCTGGAAGATGAGATACCAGAGGAAAACCCTGTTGCAACACAAAAGCAACAAGAAACCACTGTTGTTACTTCCTCACAACAGATGGATATATCTCAACATGAACAAACTCCTCATGCATCCTCACAAAAGGATCATGTTGTAAGCCAAAGGGAAACACATCATGATACATATGAGTCACTTGACCATATGTTCACAAGCCCCTCTCCCAGGGCTAATTCTTTTTTCACTCCTCCACCTTCACCAAAACATGTCCCTCCAACAATGCAACCTCTGTTTGAGGCTATTTATAAAACTTAGGACAATCCCAGTTCCTCTCCTTCACCCATCAATGAGAGTATACCTCCACAAGTGACTGGGACTGAGGAAAATCAATCAGCTATCCCACAAGCAGAAGAGGAGGTTACACCCCTAGAGTTCAATGAAACTCTAGGTGAGTATTCAAGTGAAGCAGCCACTACTGATGTAGAGACCATTGTCTCAAAACAGGACAATGGTTACATAGCTAAGACTTCCTTGAAGGAAACAACTGATGAGGCCACTATAGTGTCCCCAAAATCAGTTGGAAGTCCCCAGAACCAAGAAAAAGGGGCATATGGTTCTCATCCTTTGGACTCACCTCCTAGGACTGAACCAGTTACAACTACCACTGGTAGAAACCCAGATGATCCTATTAACTTAGGTGATGGGTTAAAATACCAAGAATTGACGGCCAGAGTACAATCCCTAGAAACCTCTGTTGCTGATATCAAATCAGATATCAAGACAATATTGGGATCATTGGCTACTCTTACCAAGAGTCAACCATCCACAACTGATATTGCTAGTGAGCTATGGAAATTTGTTTCCCCCATCATCATAGCTCACAGAAAACTAGCAGATCAGACTCATGAAACATACATGGCTCAAATCAGAACTATGGTGGATGCTAGATACAAAGATACCCAAGCTGACATTAAAGCCATTAAAGATAATTTGCTGAAGACCGCTGGCTCTGCCCCTACCACAATTCCCAGAGATGAAGATGATGATGAATTCACTGCTGATGATGGCAAAAAGGTTGAGAGTGGCAGAGATAGATTTCCAAAACTAGATCCTTTTGGTTGTCCACCCTCACAAAAGGGAAAATCAAAGTCTGTCAACAAACCAGGGTCTACCCACACAGCACCACAACAACAACGACAACCAAATGTTCAAACCTCTGTTGATACTGAAACTGCCAAAATCAGCAAAGCAAAGGAAGTTGGTACCTCTGCTAATGAAAAAGCTGAAAAGGCTGCTGATGAAAAGCAAAAGAGGGCTGACACTTTGGAAGTTAAAGCAGAGTTTTTGGTGCAATTAAAGAAAGAACAATAACAAGAAGTTGAGGATGTGGGTTCCTCTAAAAGGAAGAAAATGTCTGCCAAACATGTCAGACAACCACCCTCCAAACTTGCTGCAAAAACCACTGCCACCAAAACCACTGCTACCACCAAAACCACTGATGCCACCACAACACCTGAACCTACCACTACAACCACCAAACCAACCACTGAACCTACTACCACAACCACCAATACACCACCTACAACCAATCTACCACCTAAATCTCAAACATCTGCTGGTTCTACAAAAGTGCCAACAAATGTTGACACAACCACTGCTGCAACACCACCATCACCAAAAATCTTGTACAGAAGGAAGAGAAAATCTACCTTTGTTGTACAAGATGAAAACATACAAACATCATTACCTCCTACTTCAACCACACAATCTACACCAATATCAGCCATTCCACTTTCATCATTCTCACCACACACCTCATAATTTACATCCCATAGACCACCACCAACCATTACACCATTGGCTGTTCAGTATCCTCTTGAACTTGATCTACTCAAGGGGGAAATTCAATCCTTCTATAATACTGAACAACCATCTGAAAGATCTTTCCCATCTCTTCCAAATTTTCCTATTCCCCTAAACAAAGACAAATATCTCAAATACAAGGCTGAACAGGAAGATGCAATCATCAAAGAGAAATGCAAAGGGAAAGATGACAGGACTGTTCAGGGCATCCATTCAGCAGAGCTTAGCAAACTGAGAAGGATTGAAGATTTTGCTAAGACCCTGATACAAGACCATCAGAGTTTTCACAAACAGCAGTTTACCTTTCAGAGTTTTACAATGTAACAGAGTGATCAGGCTGAGGGGGAGTATTTGTAATATTGTAATCTTTCAATTAATGAAAGGATTCGATTGAAAACAATTATTCTCTTGTTTTGATTTCTAGTTTATCATTCCGCTGCACTTTCCATTTATAGTTCACTTCATTCTTCTCATCTTAACTTAAACAAATCAAAACAATCAAACTCAGATCCTAACAAAAAATAATAAGTATAAAAATAAATAATAATAATACCTCTGCAAGCTCCTCCTCAGTGTACCACCGGGTGTGCGTAGCCCACTGATCCAGAGAATAATCATACTCAACGCTGAGTATGGAAAACTGGACCCCAGCGGTGGGGTGCGCGACGGTCCGGTGCGTGGCTGATCGTCACCATCCTTTTGTGGCCGAAGGCGAAAGGTGGATAGGAACTCTATCACCAACGGCCGATGGGACGGCGCGCTGCAGTCGCCAAGCAACCTGTCCAATGGGCTCCCTTTCGGGATCCACTGTCGTGCAATCTCCTCTGCACCCCCTGGTGGCCCGAAGCGCGTCCCAACTAAGCCCCCTTGGCTTATCGGTCTTCTTTTTCCTCAACCTCTGAAACCTTGGATTCACATAATCGTATTGCAATGATCCCATCTGAAAATTGCAATGCTCCCTGTTGGTGGTGAAAATCCTCAGGATGATTTTACCCTATATCCCTAATGTACCATCCTCAGGATGCAGAAGGACTAAATTGACTTCAGGATGTAACAATACTTCGGCATGTGCACATCCTGAGAATGAACTAACGAATTATCTTGTACTTATGTTATTGCAGGTATAATTAATGCATGATTAAGACTTGTAACTCCCTTTCAACGGCTACAAAGTCTTATTAAATCAGAGATATCAAGGATGCTTGAGCTGAACACGTATGAACTTGAAGAATGAGTCAAAATGTAACCGCCAAAGTGATGAATGCTAGGCGAAAAAGGTGGAAACTGTTATCCAATGTCCATATCAGCTGAAACACCCACAACGGTCACCTGAAACAGTCCACAAGACTTCACAGACCTTAACTACTTAGCGGATATCATGGGATTCGTTGTTTATTTCATGTACTATATAAATGGGGGCATTGGACGAGTATAGGACACACATTGCTCACACTCAGCTGATTAGAAAACACTTACACAATCATTGTAATCATAGTACACTCGTCCATTTACTCATCCAAAGTGGTATCTTTTTACCAAAATTAATATTAACAAACAAGGCAGGGGCCTAGACTCCTCCCGAGGTTTTATGCCGACGATCTACAACTGATCAAGGGCTTTCCTCGTAGATCGTGTGCTATTCTTTGTTTTTACTACCTCATTTGTTCATTACAAACAGTTCCATCCCGAGGATATAACTGTCCATCCCAAAGCTAACCTAAACCATCCCGAGCATAGTTGTCATATTTTTACTTCTTTAGCATCCTGATACACCATCTTCAGAATATAATTGATTCCTTAATATATTTTTACACATTTAGCACTCTACCTCACTTTTACTAATTTGGAATACAAAGTTATTTTTACTAGATAATTTTTGACCAAAACAATTTGGCGCCCACCGTGGGGCAAGTGGTGCTATTTTAACAACAAACTTTGTTAAAACTTTCTCTCATTTAATTTTTTTTTACAAAATTTGACAACTATGTCTTCTTCACAAAAATCTGTTCCACATCCATGCCATCTACAACCTCTGCCAGAAATAATGCCTTACCACCTCCACCTGCACTTCCAAGAAGTTCTACTTCCCAAATCCCACCTAGACCATCTGGATCTACTCCTCCTGTTTTTGTATCGAATGATGAATTACTTTCTATGTTTGCACTGATGAAAGATTCGATACATCAACAACATGACACAAACCGGATGTTGATAAGAGAGATACAAGCTCTTAAATCATCCTCGAGAAGGCCAAGTGAAGACATGGGGACACCATTACAGCCCAGGGCGTTAGATTTTAATTCTAGCATCTCTGGAGGGGTACATCAAGGAGATTTTATCCCCATGAGTACTGGGCTCTCTGCTCCAGAAACAGCTACTACTCCCAGGATGGAAACCACCAGGGATACAGGATATACACCTTTGCCATCCCAAGGATATAACAATAACGGTAACAATTTAAGTTCTAGTACTTTTACTGCTAATGATGTTGCTTCTTTGCAGGATACACGAATAAGCCCTCAGTTAGCAAGGGAGCTTCAGAAGATCAAAGACATGGTATCGAGTGTGCTAGGGATAGTGCAACCCATCCCTGAGGTATCCTCAGCATGCCATAGGGTGTCAAGATTTGCACCTCCCATATGTGATGCAGAGATCCCAATGCATTTTCAAACTCCAAACATGAAGCTCTATGATGGATCTACGGAGCCTGAGGAGCATGTGGCTTAATATAGGGAAGGGATGGAAATAATTCCAATCCCTGCCAGTCTGAAAGAAGCGTGTTTATGCAAGGGATTTGGTTCAACTCTCACCGGTCCAGCCCTGAAATGGCTCCTAAGTGTTCCACCTTATTCAATTAATTTTTTTGCACATTTAATTAACATGTTTAATAATCAGTCTTCTTGTAGTCGAATGTTCGAATGTTTGACAAGTGATCTATATAGGGTGACTCAACCACAGGGAGAATCACTAAGAGAATACATTACTAGGTTTGGAAAGGAAGCACTTGACATCCCAAACCTGGATGTCACAACAGCAGTACAGGCATTCAAGATGGGGCTGCAAAGAGATTAACCATTCTATCAAGAATTGGTGATGAATCCATGCAGGAACTTGGATGAAGTCAGGATCAGAGCTTTAAGATTCATCTGACTTGAGGATGATAAGAAAATTCAAGAGAGGATAGAATCATCCTCAAAATATAACCATCCCAATCGAAAGTCCACTCCCACATACGAACCATATAAGCATAAGCCATATGCTAGGCCTGATAATAAGAAGGTCAATGTGGTGGAGGACGACGATGAGGATAACTTCCCTAAATTGTCAGATTACTGTTTTTCTATGGATGAAACAGGACTGATGTATGCCATGAAGGATCTAGGGGACAAAGCAAGATGGCCAAGGAAAGAGAATAAGGTAGGATGGAAGGACAAATCCAAATGGTGTGCCTTTCACGAAGATTTCGGCCATATCACCGAAGATTGTATCGCCTTAAGAAAGGAGATAGCCTATCTCTTGAGTAAGGGTCACCTTAAAGAACTCCTGGGTAAAAAAAAATCAAGAGCTTAGGATGGCACTAACATCCCGGAAAGAGCAGCATCCCCACGTAAGGATGCTGGTATTATCAACTTCATTTCAGGAGGTTCAGATATTTGTGGAACCTCATACTCAGCTGCCAAAAGACATGCGAGGGAAACAAAGTCTGAAAAAGGAGAAAGACCAACGAAGACGACCATCCTGACGACCTCTAAAGTGATCAACTTCGAGGAGGAGGACCGAGAAAACATTCTTGATCCCCATCATGACGGTTTGGTTATTACTTTGTATATTGCTAACCACTTTGTTCACAGGATTCTCGTAGATGGAGGAAGTTCAGTGAACATCATCCAGCTTGAAGCTCTCAAAAGAATGAATATCCCGGAATCTGAAATAGTTTCCAGATCATCAATCTTAGTGGGCTTCAGTGGAGAAACTAAGAGCACAGTAGGTGACATAAAGTTACGAGTATATGTGGAAGGAGTGAACTCTATCCAGAGATTCTATGTGATAGATTCCCTATCCTGCTACAATATCATCCTGGGGAGACCCTGAATACATGACATGAAGGCAGTCCCTTCAACATACCACCAGTGTATAAAGTTACCCACACCTTGGGGGGTTGTCAAAGTCAATAGTGATCAACAAGAAGCCAAGGACTGCTATACGACATCTATGAAGGCATCATCACGACAAGCATTTCAATTACAGAAGGATACACAGTGCCATCCTTAGGATGTCAAGGAACATCCTGAGCAGGATGTAAAGGCTGTTTGCCTTGATGACAATAACAAGGATATCACTGTGCTAATTGGTAAGAATATCCCTCATGACATTGAGCAATCACTAATCTCGTTTCTTAAATGTAGGATGTCTAATTTTGCGTGGAAGCATGAAGATATGACTGGCATCTCTAAGGATGTCATTACTCACAAACTCGGGATTGATAAGAATTTCAAGCCCATTCAGCAGAAAAGAAGGAAGTTTGCTTCGGGATGAAATATCATCATACAAGAAGAAGTGGATAGACTCCTTAAATCCAAGATGATAAGGGAAGTAAAATTTCCAAGATGGCTTGCCAACGTGGTGGTGGTTCAAA
Organism: Ambrosia trifida; assembly: GCA_028751855.1. NCBI lineage: Eukaryota > Viridiplantae > Streptophyta > Magnoliopsida > Asterales > Asteraceae > Ambrosia > Ambrosia trifida. Next base: position 166,979,556 of record CM054123.1, on the reverse strand, counting down.
AGAAGAATGGGAAGTGGAGAGTTTGTGTAGACTATACAGACCTCAGTAAAGTCTGTCCTAAGGACCCATTCCCATTACCACATATAGATTCAATGGTGGATGCTACAGTAGGCCACGAAATGCTGACATTCATGGATGCATCCTCAGGATTCCAACAAATTCAAATGGAACCAGACGATCAAGAGGACACAACATTCATGACCCCACCAGGTATATATTGTTATATAGCTATGCCATTTGGATTAAAAAATGCAGGTGCAACCTAGCAAAGGCTAGTGAATATGATGTTTAAAGAAAATATTGGGGACACGATGGGGGTATACATTGATGACATGGTGGTCAAGTCCAAAAAGGCAGAGAATCATCTTCAAAATCTTAAGGAAGCATTGAAGAAACTTAAAGAGTATCTAGCAGCAGCTCCACTCCTGATGAAACCTGAGGATGGAAAACCACTGAAGCTATATCTTGCAGTTTCTGGGAATGCTATAAGTGCAGTATTGGTAAGAGACTTCGAGGGGGAACAACATCCTGTCTACTATGTAAGTAAAACTCTACTAGATGCTGAGACCAGGTATTCTCATCTCAAAAAACTTGTTTTAGCTTTGAAACACATAGGATACACGTACAAACTAACTATCCCATTAAAAATGTACTTAGAAAACCAGAAATGTCAGGTAGAATGGCTAAATGGTCAGTAAAATTAAATGCCTTTGACTTAGTATACGAACCTAGAAATGCAATCAAATCTCAGGATCTAGCAGATTTTGTGGCTGATTTCAGTAGTGACATCCTAAGTGAAGTAGAATATGAAGTACAACAATTAAATGAAAACTTAGGAAAATGGATTTTATATACTTATGGTGCTTCAAATGCAAAAGGAACAGGTTTAGGAATACTACTAAAATCGCCACAAGGGGACAAAATACCCCATGCTATTAGATGTGCATTTCAAGCAACCAATAATGAGGCAGAATATGAAGCTCTCATTGCTGGTTTGCAACTTGATAAAGACATGCATATTACTGATATAGAAGTATTTGTTGATTCTTTGTTGATTGCTAATCATTTTAGTGGATCTTATGCAGTAAAGGGTCAAAAGTTAGCTCTTTATCTTGAAAAAGTTAAAAATTTATCAACTTCTTTTGTAGAATTTTCACTAACACAGGTACCTAGGGAAGAGAATGCTGAAGCTGATGCCTTAGCAAACCTGGGATCCTCCCTTAATTTACCAGAAGGGTCCAAGATTCCCATCATCCACATTCTGAAACCAACAATTGAAGAGTGGCATTCTGAGGATAGCCAGGTACATCTTGAGGATAACCTGACACATCCTTAGGATAAAACAGTCCATCCCGAGGATATCACTGTTTTAGCCACTCAATCACAAGACGATTCATCATGGATGAATCCTATAATAAAATAATTACAAGAGGATGTTATTCCTGATGCAGAAAACCCAAAGGCTTTCAAGATAAAGGTATCTAAATTTACAATTATAGACAATATTTTGTATAGAAAATCTCTTGCAGGTCCATATCTGAGATGTCTCAACAAGGATGAAGCAAATGAAATGCTCAAGGATATCCACGAAGGAGTTTGTGGAAATCATACATGGGGGAGATCTCTATACTCAAAGACTTTGAGGACAGGATACTATTGGCCTACTATAAAGAAGGGTGCCATGCTATATTCCCAAAAGTGTGATCCATGCCAAAGACATAGCAACATCCTGCACCAGCCTGCTGAACCATTACATCCAATTATTTCACCATGGCCCTTCATGAAATGGAGGATGGACATAGTAGGAAAGCTACCCAAAGCTCCTGGAGGAAAGGTATTCATGTTGGTAATGACAGACTACTTCTCAAAATGGATTGAAGCTGAAGCATTTGTGCAAGTTAGAGATAAAGAAATGGACTCATTCATCAAAAGAAATATCCTAACAAGATTTGGGGTGCCATCTGAGATTATTTGTGACAATGGTTCTCAATTCATAAGCAAAAGAACAACTGACTTTTGTGAGAGTTGGGGAATCAAGATGGTGACTTCAACACAGTCCATCCTCAAGCTAATGGACAAGCAGAATCTTCAAACAAAATCATCGTCAACAATTTGAAGAAGAAGCTTGGGGAAAAGAAAGGGAAATGTGCAGAAGAAGTCCATTTGTACTCTGGGCAGATAGGACTACTTCCAAGAATGCTACTGGTCAAGCACCTTTCTCCTTGGTCTTTGGAACAGAAGCAATGCTGCCAACATAGATGGTCATGCCTACAGTAAGGAAACATCTTCAGGATGCAACTACCCATTCCGAAACATTACTTCAGGATTTGGAAACTGTGGATGAGCTTAGGGATGCTACTAAAGTAAGAATGGCAGCATATCAACAAAGGATTGCCAAAGCTTACAACAAGAATATCAGGATAAGAAGATTTCAAGAAGGATACTTGGTATTAAGAAAAGCCTTCCAAATGGGAAGGTCCATACTTGATCGATTCAGAAGCTGGTAAAGGAGCATATTGGTTATCAACAATGGAAGGAGAGATTCTACCAAGGCCTTGGAATGCAATTCACTTAAAATATTACCATGCCTAGGGATGCATGTGACTGATCTCTCCGGAAGAGAAACCATGGTCCGAATCACAGGTAGGATGAAGGTGAAGGCTGATAGAGATGTGTCATCTCCATATGTAAGTACTTATCCTCTATCTATTTCGATCGATTATATTTTTACTAAACATGGTCTAGAAATAGTCCATCCTGAGAATTTTGCAGTACCATCCTGAAGATGGAATGCTTAGAAGACTAGAGGGTTGGCCACCCTCTCCTCCGTTAAGGTGTCTGACACCTTCCTAAGGTTTAAAGATTTTCACCTTTCACATTGGGTTAGCGACCCTCACCTGGAGCGCACAATGCCCATGTATATTCTCGGGATGGTGGGACCAGTCCATGTAAAAGTGGCTGACAATTTCATTATCTTTGAGATATACGATGGAGCTCTTAAGGTTTAGACATTTTTCAATGTCTCTTTCTCGTATTTGGTCTAGTCACCAGGGCCTTGTCGCCAGTTATTCCTAAAGAGTCTTGTCGCTAGTTATTCCTAAGGGCCTTGTCGCCAGTTATTCCTAAGATGTTACATATTGGTCTTGTCACCAGGATTATTTCAAAAGGGTTTTGATCCCAGGGCCTAAGTCGCCAGTATAATAACAAAGTTTTCCTTTACAAGATTTTATTAAGATTCAATTCTTTCTTACAAAGGATTATAGACTTAAAGTCTATACTGAAGATATTACACTGGGAACATCCTCAGGATGCAAAACCATCCCAAGAATGAAGAATAAACTGGGGGCATCCTCAGGATAATGAAGACCATCCTGACGATGAGAAAGACTTATGAAGAATGTAGCAAGATCAAGAGAATTACTAAACTAAGAAGATACGTAAGGTAGTAATTTTTATCACTCTTTTATACCACTAAGTGTTTGCTAACGTTTGCAGAATGTCAAAGAACACAGAGCTGATAACGTCAAAAGATTGTTACCATATATTATTAATGCATCATAATCAAAATTTGATGTCAACCCCTGGCTTCATCCAAAACCAGGACCTATCCACCAGGGGTCAACATCTATGGTCCGGGTCAAATAAAAGATTTGGGGCTTCGTCTTGAAGCCAAGATCCTTCCACCCCAAACCTTACAATATCTTGAGTTATTACATACCAAAATAAATTGTTTGAAATTGTTCAACCAACTACTACCACAAAAGATCAAATAAAAAGTGGGCTCCAGCCTAGTCAACACATCCTTCATCGCCCACTGGAAGGTCCTTTATCACCTCAGCAATCTTGGCTTCAGCTGCCTTTGCCTCTACATCCTCAAGATCTTCAGCCATATCCTCGGGATGAGCAACAGGAACAGGCTCGTAAACTACTTCTTTTCCACCCAGGCTCTTGATTTTCTCTTTCCAGACTTCAACATCCCAGGTATTCTGTAAGTCCCAAATACTAGATCTTGTTAAGTACAAGAGATTGTTATCACTTAGAAACACCTATGGATTAGGTGTTTTAATTGATTAATCTTCTACAACAAAGAAACTAGATAAATATGATAAAAACCGACACACAAGATGAATAAGAACATGATTTCATGACTGATTTGTCATTGAAACACCATGAAATACATACAAGTATGCACCGTTCAATCTTGTGCTACAAAGATAACCAAAAACCCCAACCCTAGAGCTGCACACAAGTATCCTATTTATAGCAGGTCAAATGTGCCTGCGCACTTAAGCTAAGTGCGCAGGGCCCGTCCCTAAGTGCGCAGCCTAGGGTTTAGTTCACATAACTATGTTATAATTACATAACCAGCCCTTCTATTTACAAACTACTCAACAACCTATCAAAAGACTATGATCTGGTAACTGTGGTCTCAATATAACCCAACAATACTCCCCCTAGACCACAGCTACCAGTTCTTCATTCTCAATTAATCTCTATGTTGCTTGCCTCTCCCTCTTCCTGACTCGGGGTGTCTTAAATGTACAAGGTGACCAGATCATCTTCAACCACAGCAGGAGCTTGAGTAGATTCAGTTGCTGGTATATCTGGATCGGTTGCTGTTGCAGGTTCTTGTATTTGCACCTCTGAAGCGGCTTCGACTTTAGTTTGTGGTTCTTCTGCAGCAACAACCTGGGCAACTTTCTTTTTTTCTTCTTTTTCTTTGTCTGCTGCGTTGATCCTGTCTACGATGTCCAGCAGTTCCAGCTTCAGCTTCATCGCCCGATCAACCGCTCTTCTAAATAAGACGGCCTCCTCAAATAACACGTTCCCAGCACCCACATTAATCTGATTCGCAAACAGCATATTCAAATCCAACAGATTAAGGGCAAACACATCTACCGGATCCAGAATCCTCATAGCCTCTGAATCGTCTATCAGCTTGATTACGGCTTCACCAGTATTGCTGTCATAAAACCACTTCTTGAAATCTCTCAGCATAACTGGAAGCTCAGGACGTATCGGAACTCGTGTGACGACCTGGGGGGGGGGTCAATCACATAAGTGATCATTCCTTGTCCTGTTGCTGGATCGATTCGTTTCTTGGAGATCCGTTTCCTCGGTTTCTGCGGCTTGAAGATCTGGAAATCAGTCTCACACTCCTTCTTTATAAACCAATCAAGCATGGAACCCGTGTTGTCATTGGTGTGATTGATGAATGGGACTCTGCTAAGTTCCCTGATGTCCCAACGAGGGAGAGACTTCAGTTCCTGTCGACCTCTGAAGTACTGTATCACTCCCCCTCGTCTCTTCAAAGCAAACAACTTTTTCTCCTCATCATACTTCCATGAAATAATCCTCTTCTGATGAGCTTCCCTGGTATGATGGATGTTTTGATGTAGGGCTGGAATAGAGATGGGCCTTCTAGGAAACCATGTTGATTTTTCAGGATCCAACTTATGGCCATCTGACGTCTCGTACACTGTATCTTCTTCCATTCCCATCTCCACAAACTTAAGCTAAGTGCGCAGGGCCCGTCCCTAAGTGCGCAGCCTAGGGTTTAGTTCACATAACTATGTTATAATTACATAACCAGCCCTTCTACTTACAAACTACTCAACAACCTATCAAAAGACTATGATCTGGTAACTGTGGTCTCAATATAACCCAACATATTCTGATCAAAACCTGGATCCTTGGCCTGAAGAGCCATCTTCACCCTGGCCTGAAAGACAAAAATACTAGCAGACTTGATGAGCCCATTCCTGTGATCTTGTGCCTCCTTCTCCTGATCCAATATGGCCTTAGCATGCTCAGCCTTAACTCTCTTCAACTCTTCTTCAGGCTCTGCCAGCTTGCTCTCAAGATATTTGCCCTTGTCATGAGAAATCTTCTAGACGTCTTCAAGCTTAGCCTGTGCCTCATGAAGTTCTTGAACAACAATATCCAAAGACTTTGACAGATACTCATGGCCCTAACAAAGAGAAGAAAAGGTAAGCATTCCTAAACTTTTTCTTACTAACATAACATTGCTATTCTCAGGATAAGACCATACCTGGAGAGTGAATTGGGAGATCTTGCTCAGAATTTCGTGATAATTTAAACCCTCAAAGGGGATGACCTCCTGAGCAATGGCAACGGAGGCACTCCCCTTCCTTTTCTTTGAAGCAGCAGCAGCCCTAGACTTGGGAGGGTTAGTAGAAGGAGTAGCCATCTTAGAGCTTGAAGGAGAAGGAGAGGTGACTTTGATTGTCTTGACATCCATGCTGTCAATATCATCCAAATCAAACGAAGCAGCTTTCTTGGCTGAGGCTAAGATAGTAACATGACATGCTCACCAAATATATTAGAAGCCTAGCTGGTGGTATGACTATCTTCCACTCCAAATTTCCTTTCTCATCCCCAAATTTCCTAGCTGGTGGTAACTTGTAAATAACTTCACACCGGAGAGAAGCGTCGTTGACAGGAGTAGCAAACTTGGCAAAGGAAGCACCTGTTAAACAAATTTTTGTTTTAGGATATTAGCATCATCAGGATGTAACTAAAGAAGGTTTTCATTAAAACGCTAAAAATAATTTTACCACTCTTTAACCAATAAAGAGAGATCTCATCCCCTTGGGGAATAGAACTCCTCTTAACAAAGAAAAACTTGGTTTTCCAATTTTTCTTAGATTATATCACATTAAACAGAAAAGGTGGATCCTTTTCCATGACTTGAAGAATATAACGGTGGGAACCATGTGTCCTCAATTTATAAATATGAGCTAGGTCACCCACTTCCAGATAGACACCATGATCCTCAACGAGCTTGCTGCAAACCATCATAATCTTCCAAAGTTCAGGCATGGCTTGGGAATAAGCCATCCCAGTTATATCAAAGAAATCTTTGATAAACTTGGGAAAAGGATACCTCAACCCTAGAAGGAATGGCAAGTACAGGAAGCAGACCCAAATAGAAGATGCAAAATCTGATCTTGCATGAGGATCGTAAGGACAAAACTCTGGAGAACTTGGGAAGATTTTCGAGTCTTTTAGGGCTCGAATCCCTTTGTCATCAAAAGGACAGATCTCCTGTTCAGGATGACTCAAGAGGTTTTGGGGAACGAAATCACTAGAAGTTCCCACACTCCTAGAAGTTCTTGTAGATCTTTTTGCCATCTTCAGAATATTACTAATTTTTTGCAGGTGTGAAGAGAAAAGAAGAAGAAAGAAGAGAGAAATTACCTTCTTAAAAAATCAGAAGTGATTATAAAGGAAGGGATAAGCTCTAGATATAGAGGGTAGAAGATGATGCTTGTAACGGTCGTCACATAATTATCGTCGGGAAAGTAGCCGTTGTCATCTTGACAAGACATCCCATCAGTCATCAGAAAAGATATTTAGATTAAAAAATATTTTTACCTTAAAGGATATTAACGGTAACATATTTTTGGGGACAATTGTTGGTGGTGAAAATCCTCAGGGTTATTTTACCCTATATCCCTAATGTACCATCCTCAGGATGCAGAAGGACTAAATTGACTTCAGGATGTAACAATACTTCGGCATGTGCACATCCTGAGAATGAACTAACGAATTATCTTATACTTATGTTATTGCAGGTATAATTAATGCATGAGTAAGACTTGTAACTCCCTTTCAATGGCTACAAAGTCTTGTTAAATCAGAGATATCAAGGATGCTTGAGCTGAACGCGTATGAACTTGAAGAATGAGTCAAAATGTAACCGCCAAAGTGATGAATGCTAGGCGAAAACGGTGGAAATTGTTATCCAATGTCCATATCAGCTGAAACACCCACAACGGTCACCTGAAACAGTCCACAAGACTTCAAAGACCTTAACTACTTAGCGGATATCGTGGGATTCGTTGTTTATTTCATGTACTATATAAATGGGGGTATTGGACGAGTATAGGACACACATTGCTCACACTATAGCTACACATATACACTCAGCTAATTAGAAAACACTTACACAATCATTGTAATCATAGTACACTCGTCCATTTACTCATCCAAAGTTGTATCTTTTTACCAAAATTAATATTAACAAACAAGGCAGGGGCCTAGACTCCTCCCGAGGTTTTATGCCGGCAATCTACAACTGATCAAGGGCTTTCCTCATAGATCGTGTGTTATTCTTTGTTTTTACTACCTCATTTGTTCATTACAAACAGTTTCATCCCGAGGATATAACTGTCCATCCCAAAGCTAACCTAAACCATCCCGAGCATAGTTGTCATATTTTTACTTCTTTAGGTCCCCACTGCCATGGGGCTAGGCCCCCGGGACCACGGGCTCGTCCTGCTCCAGCTCCTCCTCCTCATTCACGTGATCCTCCTCGTCAAAAATATGCATAACTGCAAAAGCAAAGAATTTATAGTTAGGGCGTTTCTTAAATATAGTTAGGATCCATAATATAGTTAGGCGATTCAAAAGAAACGCCAAAACTATATTTGTTGAGGCGTTTCAAAAGAATCGCCTAAACTAATATAGTTTAGGCATTTAAAAAAAACGCCAAAACTATTTTAGTTTAGGCGTTTAAAAAAACGCCTAAACAACACCTAATTATCACATTCAACCATTATCAACACTAATACTAATCCTCTAACATCAGATAAAAGAAAAAAACACATTATTTCTTACACTATATACCCTTGTTTTACTTTCCAAACAAACATTATTTCTACCCTATCCATCACTCTGTTCCAAATCAATAAACCTATAGGCTACAGAAAAAAAATTAAACAGAAAAACTAACCTAATTAAACAGAAAAAAAAACAGAAAAATCCTCAACCAATCCTGATGGTTTCCCCCTATCATCTCTGCTAGAATAAGTTGGCGGATCCAAGCCCAGTCTTCCTCGTCCCAATCTAAAGACACAGCTACAGATCGGAACCCACAGTTACCGTCCGGCTGAACATCTTGAATGTGCATGATAAACTGTCGATAAAGGGGATGAATCCAATGCTTAAATTCTCTGATCACAAATTTATACCTGTCACCGCGAAACATTGGAAATCAAGATTAGGTGATGTGTACGTATGTATATATGTATGTATGTATGAATAGTTATTTATGTATCTGTCCCCCACTAACAGTGGAAAATGTTTATCACATACTTTCATTTTATCTTTACCCGGATCTGATAGCCTACGTCTTCTAACAGGCTCGTCCTCCTACAATGGATAACAATAAATAATTAATAAATAATAATAATAATAATCAAAGATTTTATAAAAAAAATTGGGCAGAGTTTCCCCTGTTTTCGTTCAAACCAGATAACACAAGTTGTCTACAAGTTTCCCAAATAATAATAATAATAATAATAATAATAATAATAATAATAATAATAATAATAATAATAATAATAATAATAATAATAATAATAATAATAATAATAATACTAACATCTTCTTTCGCATCCTCCTACTGTTTTTTTTTCTGTGATTTTGTAGTTGGGCGCTCGCGAGTATTCTTTTGTACCTTAGGAGGTTGAGTGTCAGTCATACTTGAATTTACCACCGACTTTATTTTTGACAACATATTTCTTTGAACGCGTGGTGATTGAGACAATAGTGTCTCTCTGACTATTTCCCACTCACTCGCAAGGTCATGTTCCCCTCTACTACTTCCGGTTCGTAATTCAGTCGTGACCTGAAGACGTCTACTTCGGACAACTGTATTTTTATTCCTGTATTCAATAATAATATTAATAATAATAATTAATAAAGTAATAGTATTACCTTTATTTATATACGAATCTAATCGACATGTACACGGCAACCCACAACTCGTGAAAAGCTGGTGACCACAACTCCTTTTTTGTTTCCTCAACTTCTTTATATATATTTTTTTTATCTTAGTTATCAACAACTCGATCGCTGCATGGGAAACTTTACCGAGTAGGTCCTCAAATATCGATATTTCATGGTGCACTTTTTTCACCGACATACTCTCTTCAAACGAGTGGTTTATTGCCCTCTCTTGTGACGTTACCACATCTTCTGTAATCATCACAAGTTTATGTAGCGAGTTGTTAGGCCCCTTAATGTGCATCTTAAACCTTGAATGCTGTATCTCAACTCTGTTGGTCGTATACTGACCAAAGTTGTACTTTGTGTCTGTCCATGCAGAAACAAACCTTTCTTTGTAGTCACGGAGCCAAACCCGGTCTATATATTAAAAACATCTGTAAAAAATAGAACAAAGATATTTGTTAATGTGTGTATGCATTTTAACTAAATTAATATAATATGTACCAGATCGTTCATCTTGACATAGTCGTCTGTAGAATCGGTCTAACCAGTGCCGGTAAAATTCCGGAGATGAAGATCTACATAGTCGCTTAAAAGATTTCACAAATATTTTCCAATCTGCATCTCCAAATGCTTGTTTGCAGTGCTTCAATATATTTCGTTGAATGTGATACCTGAATGCATAATAATAATAATAATAATAATAATAATAATAATAATAATAATAATAATAATAATAATAATAATAATAATAATAATAATAATATGTATTACCTGCATAACAACTTCGAAGCTGCTGGAAGTCCAATGTCGCATGCATTCATCAAGGCTTTCTCACAATCAGTTATTATAGCACGGGGCTCCGTACTATCTTCTAGCAACTCTTTAAGCCTTTGTAGCACCCATAGGTAGTTATCCTTTTTTTCACAGGAGATGAATGCATGGGCGACGCAAAATGACTTGGATGTTGATGTCATACCGACAACTTGAACAAACGGAAGTTTATGCTCGTTCGTTTTGTAGGTCGCATCAATCATCAGCACATGCGGGAACACACGCCATAATGTGTGCGAGGTGGGATGGACAAACAAAATATCCTCGATCGCATTTGTCGAGGCATTCTTCCGGGTGAAGTAAACAAATTTTTTTCCACCAATGTGCCTTCGAGTACCTGCATAGCAATAATAATAATTAAAAAATAATAATAAAGTAGTAGTAGTAATAATAATAATAATAATAATAATAGTAATAATAATAATACCTGCATTTGAGTCCTGCCGCCGTATAACAAATGCTTAACCTTGGTTGTTGTGTTATGTATGTCTCTTAAGATGCAGGGACTATCCGGGTTTTGTTTTCTAATGGCCGAATGTATGTCTACTGGCGTAACATTTTGAAAATAAAGTGTATCCACCAATTTTATCTCGCCCGGACCCAGCCTCCTAGCATACGCGTTACCCTCGATGTGTTGGAAAGGTTTGTGATTATGTGTTTGGTTCTGGACCTCCAAAATATAACCATCGTAGCTGGATTTGTATCTCCCTATTAGTTCAAACGGGCAATTACATTTTTTATAGCCCGTCTTTCGAACCGTGGCTACACTACGATGTATGCCACTATGGTCACATCGTATCCATGCCGTCGTTACCCTCCTATTCGCCCCCTGCCTTCAGAAACAATACATCCGAATACGGTAATGTAATCATTATTTTTGGCCCTTTCATAAACCCAGTCTGTCAGGTGTTTAAGAGACCCGAATACTTGCAAAATTTATATACGAGTTCAAATAACTACTAATATATACGACTTCAAATCTCACAAACCTTACGAGTTCAAATAACAACTAATATATACGAGTTCAAATCTCACAAACCCTAAAAAAAATTTTATGTACGGGCCTAAATATACGAGTCTAAATATGTACACTACTAAATATACACGGGTCTAAATTATAAACAAGTGTAAATACATAAAAACACCTGACTTGTTTCAAACGAAACATCTGGGATAGGTTCGTCGCCACCGTTATCAACTCCCTCGTGCGATTCCTTGAAGCTGCCATGACCCTCCTCGTGCGAATGATAAGTCCCGTATTCGTACTGTGGATGACTTGGCGGCACGTCAAATGCCTTCGGTTCTTCTACGTACTCCTGGTTTAAATTGGGCAACAGGTTCAAATTGGGTAGCACCTTCCCATCACCACTTTGAACAACGGATCTAACCTCCTCCTCAGCATGTTCCACCACGGGTCCGAAAAGGATTTCCGATCCGTGAGATATGCTAAACGAATGCTCCCATTCATCCGAAACATTACTGAAGTGGCCCGAAGACTGAGGATTTTCCGTTCTCCGTTTTTTTTTGAATTTTTTCGTCGACTGAGGAAAGAAGACAAGGAAGAAGAATATATCTGGACCTCTACGGCCCGTAGAGGCCTCTACGGCCTGTAGAGGGTTTAATGCTCCCACCAAATCCTGTTTTATACGCGCCGTAGAGGCCTCTACGGCCCGTAGAGGGTTTAATGCTCCCAACAAACCCTGTTTTCTATGGGCCGTAAAGGCCTCCACGGCCCGTAGAAGGATTGCTTTTTTAGATTGACACACTGCAAGTTAGTCTGTTCATTGATTGTCCTCGTACCTCGTATTGCCTACGGGCCTTGGAGATCTCTACGAGCCGTCTAGGGTTTAAATGCACTCCGCCAACCCACCTCTACAGGCCGTAGAGGTCTCTACTGCCTGTAGAGGCAACCCTCATTTAATTCACTGACACCCTCTATGGGCCGTAGAGGTCTCTACGGGCCATAGAGGGTTGTGCAAACCTAATTTTTGTTCTTGTGTAAATAACATACCTCTAGAGAAAATACATTAGAGAGGGAATGAAGAGAATGTAGAGGAAGATGTTCTTACATGTGGTGATTGTAGGTGATTGTTTGGTGAGAGATGGAACCAATTAGCATGCTAGAACCAATTTTTATTTATTTATTTTTTTTTTAAACTCAAACAGCATATGTTACAAGTTGTTATTGCATTAAAAAGTTGCTAAATAGAGGAGTTTAAACTAGTAACATGAACCGAGTATATGTAACTTAATAATTATTTTTATTATTATTGTTAGTATTGTTCTTATCATTATTACACTATATTAATAGATGAAGTGATTTGAACAGTAATTCCTTAATGAACAGTCTTTTGTACAGCTGCTATCCTCCCATTTGTTATTCTAGGCGGTTTGTCGTTGTGGTAGTGTATCATTTGCTAGTTATTACAAAATTCCAGCCGCATCCCTTCTACCTAACCCACTATATATCCAAGTTTATACTAAAGGGCTTCAAATCATCTCTATTATCCAGTAACAAAGATTAATACCTCCACAATTGGAGTTTGCTACAAAAATGAATCACCATTTACAACAGTTATTGTTTTGGTAAAAAATTATCTAATAAAAATAACTTTGTATTTCAAATTAGTTTATGGGAGTGATGTGTCGTAAAACACATCTATTCTCTTATGTATTTTTTGTTATAATTGAGTGTTTTGTATATAGTTTTTAGTAGTTTTAGGCGTGTATTCGTTTGTTGGCCTATTTTTGTCATTGTATAGATTTTTATTAATTTTTAGTACTTATTTATTTATTTTATATTTTGGTAGGTGTTCGTGTGAACGTTGGAACGTAAACGATGAACTTTGGTCAAGCCAAGAACACCTGAGTGTAGAGCACCGAGTTATAATAATAATAATAATAATAATAATAATAATAATAATAATAATAATAATAATAATAATAATAATAATAATAAGAATTATGAAAAAAAAAGGGAATTTGGAAACTTGGGCCGAGCCCAATGTAAAAATGGCGGTTTGCGTGTTTGCTTAAGTAGAGGAAATTTCACAATGAGCGGATCCCATGTATTATCTTTATATATATTTTATGAGTGGGAGTTTTGGTAAAGGTTTGGGTAATAAAAGAGATTTTTTCTTAAAAAAATTAATTAACTTTCTGTGAAAAAAGATTTTTCACGTAATGTGAGGAGTCTGGGCTGACCTGTTCGCCTTATGCGACCAGCTATTACCCCGGAAAGTTATATTTTTTTTTCTCTTGCAATGCGTGTTGTGATCACCAGTGTCCTTCACGTTGAGCGAGAACCAGATTTTTTTTTCTACCCATTTGGTTCTACCACCATTCACCGCCATTTTGCCAAGCAGGTACGTCTTCTTGTTTGTTGTTATATTTTGAGTCTAAGTTAGTAGTTTGAGTCTTTTTATTTTTGTGTGGCTCGGTATTATGCTCGGGTTTTGTTTGTTTTGTTTTGCGCAGGTTTGGATTGCACCACCCGTACTCAATCTCCATTCGGGTGATTCTGGACCTGTACGTTATATTGAAGTAACCTGAGAGTTTACCATTGTGTCAGGGCCGATCGCGACCAAAATGCTATACGATCGAGCTGGATTGGACTAAAGTTTTAGAGCTTACAAAGAAAAATGAACCAGCTAAAACCTTTTCAATTTGCCCTCGTCTTTTAATTTTTGTATTCGGAATTTATTTTTTGTTTTGAGTCGTTTTCTATTCCTACATTGAGGGCAATGTAGAGTTTAAGTGTGGGGATGGGAAACTGTCGTTTAGTCGGTATATAAAGTCGTTTGAGTCAAAAAAAAAAATTGAAAAAATTTGAAGAAAAAAAAAAGTCCCTGATTTTGAAGTTTGCATTAAATAAAATATGGAAAATGATAGGTAAAGTTAGGTGTCCGGTTTTCAAATAGTATGTATAATAAGAGATTAAAATTGATTGAAAACGTGTCTGATTTGGGATATGTGGGTAGGCTCGACCGGTAGAAAGGTTTCCTTTGAAAAGTAATAAATTAATTATGTTAGGCTATTTTGTGGGTTCTCATCTAGGAGAAACGGGGAGACCGAAACCGCCAAAAATAGTATAAGAAGCACCGTTATAAGTAGAAAACTGTCAGAATTTCTAATCACTTAAAAAAAATAGAAATCAAAGCAAAAATGCTGAAGCTTAAGGTGCCTGGCCACTGGGATAGCGACTTGGATTGGTCACACCCTCTGAGTTAAGTATGCTGAGATGAAAAAAAAAATGCTGAAGCTTATGGTGCCTGGCCACTGGGATAGCGACTTGGATTGGTCACACCCTCTGAGTTAAGTATGCAAAAAAAAAAAAAAAAAAAGTGATTTTAAATTCTCTTGGTTTTCTACGTAAGACGGTTGGGAAATGGTCAATTGGTCGTTCCTTTAGCTTCATAAGCTTGAGGCGGGATTAGGAGGAACTGTAGCTTCCTTCGAGTGAGACCCTAGATAGACTAATCAACATGAACTTAACATAAATAAAAAGGGGCTTGGAAACCGGTGTGGGTTTAAGAGGATCAATATACCTGCAATCACAATCAATACGTTAGTAGATTATTAATTAAGTAACATATGTTTTGAAACTGGATGTAAACCTAACTGTGATTCCATAACATAATTCTTTTTCAGGGACGAAAAAGAGTCAAGTGTGGGGATGTTTGATGTGTCGTAAAACACATCTATTCTCTTATGTATTTTTTGTTATAATTGAGTCTTTTGTATATAGTTTTTAGTAGTTTTAGGCGTGTATTCGTTTGTTGGCCTATTTTTGTCATTGTATAGATTTTTATTAAATTTTAGTACTTATTTATTTATTTTATATTTTGGTAGGTGTTCGTGTGAACGTTGGAGCGTAAACGATGAACTTTGGTCAAGCCAAGAACACCCGAGTGTAGAGCACCGAGTTATAATAATAATAATAATAATAATAATAATAATAATAATAATAATAATAATAATAATAATTATGAAAAAAAGGGAATTTGGAAACTTGGGCCGAGCCCAATGTAAAAATGGCGGTGCACTAAATGTGATTTGGAGATATATATATATATATATATATTGTTTTTGACGGCAAAAACGAAGGGACATTAATTCGACAAAAGAGGTGGCCGCACCTTATCATTACAAGGGGATATTAATATTCATTGGGATTCGAACAGAGCCAAAAAAATATATTGATTCGAAGAGAAGGTGTGAGTGATCGGAGAATTTTTGGAGACGGAGAAGGTATCGGGGTGCACTAAAGATTAATTATTTGAAGACCTGGGGGTTTGTTTTATTTGTTTTAATTATTTAGAGACATGATTAAATTGTTTTTTATAAACTTTGAATTTATGTTTCTAATTATAATTATGAACTAGACTTTTATGGTTGCTTAGGTTTATGAACTAGACACGTTTTATGTGGTATTTAATGATTTTTGGTTCTTAATTTTGATGTGTAGAATTTACATGATTTTAAGTTTATTGTTGGATTTGATATATGTGTGTTGGTGTTGATTTTATTTGAAGTTTGTTTATTGGTTTTGTGGAGCTAGGCATGTAGAGATACCCCCTAGGTCTTGAAATCAATCTAGTTCGTCAACTTAGGTTAGCGTGCTAGTATTTGGAGTTGGAGTACGACACAAGTATAACAAACTAATATAATAAATTAACTAAGACGTGCAGTCCATTCTTGAGGGTGAGAAATCTAACTCGAGTTTGCTAGGTAACTAACTAGGAATTGTTCGGTAGTTGGCAAGCGCTAGGGCGGGAGTCGCTACTTGTCCGTGTTTAGAGTTTTCCTAGGTTTTCTTCAGTAGAGTTTAAGTCTGCTTCATAGTTAGAAGGTTTCGGTCCAGGAGAGATTGTAATCTGATTTCTGTGGGATTTTGGTACGCTAGGGCGATCCGGATCCATCTTAGCATTTCTACACTTGTCCCGCCTTAAGTCTAGTGAGCTATCTTTGACAGGAGGTTTATTAGATAAGAATAGGGTCTCAAGTTAATTACCAAATTCAGGATTTATTGCTAGTGTCTAGGGATTTTACCTAAGTAACCAGCCTTCTTCCTATCTGATTTCTCCAATTTCCTACAAGCAGTTGAGGTTATTTTGTTTATATTTTAGTTTCTTCTAAGTTTTTAATCATTAGTTTAACCCCCCACATAAGTATATATTTATTTAGGCTAGCATTCGGTATAGGTTGTGATCTAGAGTTGCATTCGCGTCTTTGGGTTCGATACTCGGTCTTATCTGTTTACTGCTTTGCGACCGGTACACTTGCCGTGCGTGTGTAGTTTTTAGGTGAGTCGTTTTAATTAGACTTGTGTTATTTATATATATATACATTTACACACATCAGGGAGGTAGAGTGCCAAATGTGTAGAAATATGTTTGTAAATCAATAATATTCTTAAGATGGTGTATCAGGATGTTCAATGAAAAATATAACAACTATGATCGGGATGGCTTAGGTTAGTTCCGGGATGGACAGTTATATTCTCAGGATGGACAGTTATATCCTCAGGATGGAACTGCTAAGAATGAACAAATAAAGTGATAAACAACAAGAACAACACACGATCTACGAGGAAAGCCCTTGATCAATTGTAGATCGCTGGCATAAAACCTCGGGAGGAGTCTAGGTCCCTGCCTTGTTTGTTAATATTAAAATGGTAAAAAGATACAACTTTGGACGAGTGTACTATGATTACAATGATTGTGCAAGTGTTTTGTGATCAGCTAAGTGTATGTGTGTAGCTATAGTGTGAGCAATGTGTATGTTAGTGTCCTATACTCGCCCAATATCCCCATTTATATAGTACATGAAATCAACAAAATATCCCTTAAGATCCGTTAGGTAGTTAACTTCCTTCAATGTCGGTTGGAACTGTTTCAAGTGAACGTTGGGTGAGTTTCAACTGAGATAAAGTCGTTGTATCAGCGGTTTCAGCTCAGGTAGACGTTATGGTAACGGTTTCCACCTTCTCCGCCTGTTTTTAATGCATATCGGTTACATTCTTGACTTCTTCTTCAAGCTTAGACCTTGGTTCGCGAGTGTAATTCTTCCATCAATAGGTCTTTTGACCAAGTCACTACAATATGAACGTTGGAAGTCAGTTTCAAGTCCATATTATAGTTTAGTTATACCTGCAATCATGTCATATAAAGATAGTTCATTAGTATATCTTCAGGATGTGCATATGCTGAAATATAGTTATATCCTGAAGTCAGTTAAGCCCTTCAGCATCATGGGGATGGTACGTTAGGGATGTGAGGTAAAATCATCCTGAGGATTTTCACCCACAACAATTGTCCCCAAAAAATATGTTACCGTTAATATCTTTCAAGGTTAATATATTTTTTAATCCATAATATCTAATATCTTATCTGATGATTGATGGGACGTCTCGTCAGGATAGCAACGGCTATTTCTTCGGCGGTATTTATGTGCTGACCGTTATATGAGATCATCTTCTGCTCTCTATAGCTAGAGCATATCTCCTCCTTTATAATTACTCTTGATATCTCTTAGAAGGCAATTTCTTCTTTATCTTGCTCATTTTTCTTTCACCTGCAAAATATTAGTAATATTTCGAAGATGGCTAAAAGATCTACAAGAGCTTCGGGGAATATAGAAACTTCAAGTGGCTTCATTCCCCAAAATCTCTTGAGCCATCCTGAACAAGAGACCTGTTCTTTTGACAATAAGGACATTCAAGCCCTAAAGAACTCACAAATTTTTCCGAGTTCTGCTGAATTTCGTCCTTATGACCCTCATGCAAGATCTGATTTTGCATCTCCTACTTGGTTCTGTTTCCTGCACTTACCATTTTCTCTAGGGTTAAGGTATCCTTTTCCCCCATTCATCAAAGATTTCTTTGATATGACAAGGATGGCTTATTCTCAAGCCATGCTTGAACTCTGGAAGATATTAATGGTTTGTAGCAAAATCGTCGAAAATCATGGTGTCAATCTTCAAGTGGGGGACCTGTCTCATGTTTATAAGTTAAGGACGCATGGTTCTCAACGTTTTGTCCTTCAACTTATAGAAAAGGATCCACCCTTTTTGTATAATGTGGTTAAGTCTGAGAAAAACTGGAAAACGAAGTTTTTCTTTGTAAAGAGAAGCTCTATTCCTTATGGGGATGAGATTCCTCTTTATTGGTTAAAAATTGGTAAAATTTTTCAAAAGTCTTTATGAAAAATTTTCAGTTGCATTCTGAAGATGTTAACATCCCGAAACTTTTGTTTAACAGGTGCTTCGTTCGCCAAGTTTGCTACTCCTCTGAATGAGGCTTTTCTGAGGTGTAAGGCTGTCCACGATTTACCTATTTCAGCAAAGACTTTTGAAATAGAAGGAAATAACACCGCTAGCCAAACTTCCGAGATGTCTGATAAATATCCTCATATAGTATGCTAAGAATATTTTTTATTTTTTCTAATCATTTACCCTGTCTTTTGCCATTTCTTTAGCAAAAAAGCCTGCCTCCTTCGATTTTGATGACATTGACAGCTTAGATGTCAAGGCAATCAAAGTTACTTCAGCATCTCCATCTAGCTCTAAGATGGCTAGTCCCTCTGTTAGCCTTCCCAAGTCCAGGGCTACTAGTGCCTCGAAGAAGAGGAAAGTTAGTGCTACGACCACCATTGCTCAGGAAATCACCCCTTTTGAAGGATCAAGCGTTGGTGATATTTTGAACAAAATTTCTCAGTTTGTTCTCCAGGTATGGTCCTATGCTGAGGATGGCATTGAAACGTTAGTGGTAAAAATAATTTCTAATGTGAAACACTTACTTTTCTTTCGTTTTTTGCCAGGGCCATGAATATTTGTTGAAATCTGTGGATGCTCTTGCCAAAGATCTTCATGACGCTCAAACTAAAATTGAGGATGTTCAGAAAATTGCTCATGACAAGGGTAAATATCTTGAGGGCAAGTTGGCAGAGAAAGAGACTGAACTGAAGCGGGTGAGGGCGGAACATGCTCAGGCAATGTTGGATCAGGAGAAGGAGATGGAAGAATATAGGAATGAACTGATGAAATCTGCTAGCATCTCTGTTTTACAGGCTAGGTTGAAGATGGCTCTCCAGTCTAGGAGCCCTGGTTTCAAGCAAGAAGACTGGGATGTCAATGCTTGGAGGGAAAAGGTCAAGGGCCTAGGTGAAAAGGATGTGGATTTCAAGCCTGTTCCTATTGCTGATCCTGAGGATGCACCGAAGGATCCTGAGGATGCTAAGGTAAAGGAAGCAGAAGCTAAGGTAACAGCGGTGGTAGAAGATCTTCAAGTGGGCGATGAAGGATATGAAGACTAGGCTGGAGCCCACTTTTTATTTGATCTTTTGTGGTAGTAGTTGGTTGAACAATTTCAGACAATTTATTATGTAATAACTTAGGATATTATAAGGTTTGGGGTGGAGGGATCTTGGTTTCAAGACGAAGCCCCAAATCTTTTATTAGACCCGGACCATAGATGTTGACCCCTGGTGGATGGGTCTTGGTTTTGGATGAAGCCAGGGGTTGACATCAAATTTCGATCATGATGCATAAATAATATGATAACTTTTTGACGCTATCAGCTTTGTGTTCTCTTCCTTTAATATTCTACAAAGATTAACAACACTTAAGATGTAAAGAATTAATCTAAAATAATACCTTTTGTATCTTCTCTGTTGAATAATTCTTCTGATCTTGTCATAAGTTCTTCTCATCATCAGGATGGTCTTCATTATCCTGAGGATGTCCCCAGTTTCTTCTTCATCTTTGGGATGGTGTTGCATCTTGAGGATGCATCTAGTTTCTTTTCCATCCTTGGGATGGTCTTGCATTCTGAGGATGTCCCAGTGTGATATCTTCATAATAGACCTTATAATCTTTCATAAGAAAGACTTATGTTTTGATAATATCCTGCAAAGGAAGATTTTATTATACTCGCGACTTAGGCCTTTGGTTTAATCTGGGATCAAAAACCCTTTTGTTATATTTTGGTGATAAAACCATTATGTATCATCTTGAGAATAACTGGCGACAAGGCCTTTAGGAATAACTGGCGACAAGGCCCTTAGGAATAACTGGCGACAAGGCCCAAAGAGACGTTGAAAAACGTCTAACCATTAGAGACATTGAAAAATGTCTAAACCTTAAGAGCTCCATCGTATATCTCAAAGATAATGAAATTGTCAGCCACTTTTACATGGACTGGTCCCACTATCCCGAGAATATACATGGGCATCATGCGCTCCAGGCGAGGGTTGCTAACCCAATGTGAAAGGTGAAAACCTTTAAACCTTAGGAAGGTGTCGGACACCTTAACGGAGGAGAGGGTGGCTAGCCCCCTAGTCTTCTAAGCATTCCATCTTCAGGATGGTACTGCAAAATTCTCAGGATGGACTATTTCTAGACCATGTTTAGTGAAAATATAATCGATCGAAATAAATCAAGGATAAGTACTTACATATGGAGATGATTCATCTCTATCAGCCTTCACCTTTATCCCACCTGTGATTCGGATCATGGTTTCTCATATGCATCCTTAAACATGGTAGTATTTCAAGTGTATAGCATTTCAAGCTCTTGGTAGAATCTCTCCTTCCATTGTTGACAGCCAATATGCTCCTTTTCCTACTTCGGAATCGATTAAGTATGGACCTTCCCACTTGGGAGCTAGCTTACCATTGCTTGGTTTTGTTGTATTTTGGAAGGCTTTTCTCAATACCAAGTCTCCCACTTGAAATCTTCTTATCCTGATGTTTTTGTTGTAAGCTTTAGCAATCCTTTGTTGATATGCTGCCATCCTTAATTTAGCGACATCCATGAGTTCATCCACAGTTTCCAAGTCTTGTAGTAATGCTTCAGAATTAGTAGTTGCATCCTGAAGATGCTTCCTCGCTGTAGGCATGACCATCTCTGTTGGAAGCATTGCTTCTGTTCCAAAGACCAAAGAGAAAGGTGTCTGACCAGTAGCATTCTTCGAAGTAGTCCTATCAGCCCAAAGTGCAAATGGAAGTTCTTCTGCCCACTTTCCTTTCTTTTCCCCAAGCTTCTTCTTCAAGTTGTTGACGATGATTTTGTTTGAGGATTCCGCTTATCCATTAGCTTGAGGATGGACTGGTGTTGAAGTTACCATCTTGATCCCCCAACTCTCACAAAAGTCAGTTGTTCTTTTGCTAATGAATTGAGAACCATTGTCACAAATGATTTCAGATGGTACTCCAAATCGTGTCAGGATGTTTCTTTTGATGAATGAGACCACCTCTTTATCTCTAACTTGCACAAATGCTTCAGCTTCAATCCATTTCGAGAAGTAATCTGCCATTACTAGCATGAATACCTTTCCTTCAAGAGCTTTGGGTAGCTTTCCTACTATGTCCATTCCCCATTTCAGGAAGGGGCATGGTGAAACAATAGGATGTAGTGGTTCAGCAGGCTGGTGAAGTATGTTGCTATGTCTTTGGCATGCATTACACTTTTGGGAATACACCATGGCATCCTTCTTCATAGTAGGCCAATAGTATTCCGTCCTTAGAGTCTTCGAGTAGAGAGATCTTCCTCCTATATGATTTCCACAATCTCCTTCGTGGATGTCTTTGAGTACTTCGTTTGCTTCATCCTTGTTGAGACATCTCAAATATGGACCTGCAAGAGACTTTCTATACAAAATATTGTCTATAATTGTAAATTTAGATACCTTTATCCTAAAAGCCTTTGGATTTTCTTCATCAAGAATAACATCTTCTTGTAAATATTTGATTATGGGAGTCATCCATGATGAGTCGTCTTGTTTCTGAGTGGCCAAAATAGTGATATCCTCAGGATGGACTGTTTTATCCTCAGGATGTGCATGGCCATCCTCAGGATGCCACTCTTCAATCGCCGGTTTCAAGATGTGAATGATGGGAATCTTGGATCCTTCCGGTAAATTAAAGGAGGATCCCAGATTTGTTAGGGCGTCAGCTTCAGCATTTTCTTCCCTAGGTACCTGTGTTAGTGAAATTTCTACAAAAGAAGTAGGTAAAGTTTTAACGATTTCAAGATAAATGGCTAACTTTTGTCCTTTTACTGCATATGATCCATTGAAATGGTTAGTAATCAACAAAGAATCAACAAAGACTTCAATTTTAACAATATGTAAATCTCTAGCAAGTTGTAAACCAGCAATGAGAGCTTCATATTCAGCTTCATTATTGGTTGTTTGAAATGCACATCTAATGGCATGGGGTATCTTGTCCCCTTGTGGCGATTTTAGTAGTATTCCCAGACCTGTGCCTCTTGCATTCGAAGCACCATCAGTGTATAGAGTCCATTTTTCTAAATTTTCATTTAGTTGTTGAACTTCAGACTCTACTTCACTCAGGATGTCACTACTGAAATCGGCCACAAAGTCTGCTAGGGCCTGTGACTTGATTGCATTTCTAAGCTCATACTCTAAGTCAAAGGCACTTAATTTAACTGACCATTTTGCCATTCTTCCAGACATTTCAGGTTTTCTTAATACATTTTTAATGGGATAGTTAGTTTGAACATATATTTTATGTGTTTCAAAATAATGCCTTAACTTAGTAGAAGCCATTATTAAAGCTAAAATTAGTTTTTCGAGATGTGAATACCTGGTTTCAGCATCTAGGAGGGTTTTACTTACATAATAGACAGGATGTTGTTGCCCTTCGAAGTCCTTTACCAATACAACACTTATTGCATTCCCAGAAACTGCAAGATATAGCTTGAGAGGTTCTCCATCCTCAGGTTTCATCAACAATGTAGCTGCTGCAAGATAATCTTTGAGCTTCCTTAATGCTTCTTCATGCCTCTGTCCCCAGTCGGATTTGTTATTCTTTTTCAGGATGTCATAGAAATCTTTACATTTCTCTGAGGATTTCGAGATGAATCTTTTCAGGGCTGCTATCCTGCCAGTCAGCCTTTGCACATCCTTAATATTTCTTGGGGATTTGAGATCAAGGATGGCCTATATTTGTTCAGGGCTGGCTTCTATCCCTCTTTTTGTTACCAAATATCCAAGAAACTTCCCAGCTCCAACTCCAAAATGGCACTTTGTTGGGTTTAACTTCATGTTGTAAGCATCCAGGATGTCAAAAGCTTCTTTGAGATCCCGAAGATGATCTTCTGCTTTCTTGGATTTTACTACCATGTCATCAATGTAGACCTCCATCGTGTCCCCGATCTTTCCTTTGAACATCATGTTCACTAGCCTCTGATTAGTGGAACCTGCATTTTTAAATCAAAATGGCATGGCTATATAACAATATATACCTAACGGTGTCATGAATGTTGTGTCCTCCTGATCATCCGGTTCCATTTGTATCTGTTGGAATCCTGAGGATGCATCCATGAATGTCAGCATCTCGTGGCCTGCTGTAGCATCCACCATTGAATCTATGTGTGGTAGTGGGAATGGATCTTTAGGGCAGGCCTTGTTAAGGTCTGTGTAGTCCACACACACTCTCCATTTCCCATTTTTCTTTTGGACTACCACAACATTCTCCAGCCATCTTGGGAATTTTACTTCCCTTATCATCTTAGACCTCAGTAGCCCGTCTACTTCTTCTTGGATGATGATATTTCTTTCTGGAGCAAACTTCCTTCTTTTTTGCTGAATGGGCTTGAAACTCTTATTAATCCCAAGTTTGTGAGTAATGACATCCTTTGATATGCCAGTCATATCTTCATGTTTCCAAGCAAAAGTAGACATCCTACATTTAAGAAAAGATATTAGTGATTGTTCAATATCATGTGGGATATTCTTACCGATCTGCACAATGATATCCTTGTTGTTGTCGTCAAGGCAGATGGCTTTTACATCCTGATCAGGATGTGCTTTAACATTCTGAGGATGGCATTGTGCATTCTGCTGTAATTGCTATGTTTGACAGGATGAGGCCTTCATTGATGTCGTGTAGCAATCCTTAGCTTCTTGTTGATCGATGTTGACCTTCAAAACTCCGCAAGGTGTGGGTAGTTTAACACATTGATGATATGTTGAAGGCACTACCTTCATATAATGTATCCAGGGTCTCCCCAGGATGACATTGTAGCAGGATAGGGAATCTATCACACAAAATCTCTGGCTAGAGTTCACCCCTTCTACATATACTAGTAGCTTGATGTCACCCACTGTGCTCTTGGTTTCTCCACTGAAGCCCACCAAAACTGATGACCTAGAAACTATCTCCGATTCCGGGATGTTCATCCTCTTGAGGGCCTCGAGCTGGATGATGTTTACTGAACTTCCTCCATCTACAAGAATCCTGCGAACAAAGTGTTTAGCAATATATAAAGTAATAACCAAACCGTCATGATGAGGATCAAGGATGTTTTCTCTGTCTTCTTCCTCAAAACTGATCACTTTTAAGGTTGTCAGGATGGTCGTCATTGTTGGTCTTTCTCCTTTTTCAGACTTTGTTTCCCTCGCATGTCTTTTAGCAGCTGAGTATGTGGTTCCACAAATGTCTAACCCTCCTGAAATGAAGTTGATAATGCCCGCATCCTTAGGTGGGGATGCTGTTCTTTCCGGGATGTTTGTGCCATCCTGAGTTCTTGATTTATTTTTGCCCAGGAGATCCTTGAGGTGACCCTTGCTTAAGAGATATGTTATCTACTTTCTTAATGCAATGCATTCTTCAGTGATATGGCCAAAATCTTCGTGAAAGGAACACCATTTGGATTTGTCTTTCCATCCTGCCTTGTTGTCCTTCTTTGGCCATCTTGCTTTGTCCCCTAGATCCTTCATGGCATACATCAAACCTGTTACATCCATAGAAAAACAATAGTCTGACAATTTAGGGCAGTCATCCTCATCGTCATCCTCTACCACATTGACCTTCTTATTATCAGGCCTAGCATATGGTTTATGCTTATATGGTTCGTATGTGGGAGTGGATTTTCGATTGGGATGGTTATATTTTGAGGATGATTCTATCCTCTCTTGTATCTTCTTATCATCCTCAAGTCGGATGAATCTTAAGGCTCTGTTCCTGACTTCATCTAGGTTCCTGCATGGATTCATCACCAATTCCTGATAGAATGGTGAATCTCTCTGCAGCCCCATCTTGAATGCATGTACTGCTGTAGTGACATCCAGGTTCGGGATGTCAAGTGCTTCCTTTCCAAACCTAGTAATGAATTCTCTTAGTGATTCCCCCTGTGGTTAAGTCACCCTGTACAGATCACTTGTTAAACGTTCGAACGTTCGACTACAAGAAAACTGATTATTAAACATGTTAATTAAATGTGCAAAAGAAGTAATAGAATAGGGTGGAACACTTAGGAGCCATTTCAGGGTGGAACACTTAGGAGCCATAACCTTGCTTCTTTCAGATTAGCAGGGATTGGATTTATTTCCATCCTTTCCCTATACTGAGCCACATGCTCCTAAGGATCTGTAGATCCATCATAGAGCTTCATGCTTGGAGTTTGAAATCGTTTTGGAATCTCTGCATCACATATGGGAGATGCAAATCTTGACACTCTATGGCATGCCGAGGATACTTCAGGGATGGGCTGTACTATCCCTGGAACACTCGATACCATATCCTTGATCTTCTGAAGCACCCTTGCTAGCTGAGGACTTATTCCTGTATCCTGCAAAGAAGCAACATCATTAGCAATAAAAGTACTAGAACTTAAATTGTTACCGTTAGTGTTATATCCTTGGGATGGCACAGGCGTATATCCTGTATCCCTGGTGGTTGCCATCCTGGGAGCAGTAATTGTTTCTGGGGCAGAGAATCCAGAACTCATGGGGATGAAATCTCCTTGATGCACCCCTCCAGAGATGCTAGATTTAAAATCTAACGCCCTGGGCTGCAATGGTGTCCCCATGTCTTCACTTGGCCTCCTTGAGGATGATTTAAGAGCTTGTATTTCTCTTATCAGCATCCGGTTTGTGTCTTGTTGTTGATGTATCGAATCCTTCATTAGTGCAAACAGAGAAAGTAATTCATCATTCGATACAATAACAGGAGGAGTAGATCCAGATGGTCTAGTTGGGATTTGGGAAGTGGAACTTCTTGGAAATGCAGGTGGAGGTGGCAAGGTAGTGTTTCTGGCAGAGGTTGTAGATGGCATGGATGTTGAAACAAATTTTTGTGAAGAAGCCATAGTTGTCAAGTTTTGTAAAAAAGAAGTAAATGAAGAAAGTTTTTAACAAAGTTTTTTTGTTAAAATAGCACCACTTGCCCCACGGTGGGCGCCAAATTGTTTTGGCCAAAAATTATCTAATAAAAATAACTTTGTATTCCAAATTAGTTTATGTGAGGTAGAGTGCTAAATGTGTAGAAATATGTTTGTAAATCAATAATATTCTTAAGATGGTGTATTAGGATGTTCATTGAAAAATATAACAACTATGATCGGGATGGCTTAGGTTAGTTCCGGGATGGACAGTTATATCCTCAGGATGGACAGTTATATCCTCAGGATAGAACTGCTAAGAATGAACAAATAAAGTGATAAACAACAAGAACAACACACGATCTACGAGGAAAGCCCTTGATCAGTTGTAGATCGCCGGCATAAAACCTCGGGAGGAGTCTAGGCCCCTGCCTTGTTTGTTAATATTAAAATGGTAAAAAGATACAACTTTGGATGAGTATGTGGACGAGTATACTATGATTACAATGATTGTGCAAGTGTTTTGTGATCAGCTAAGTGTATGTGTGTAGCTATTGTGTGATCAATGTGTATGTAAGTGTCCTATACTCGTCCAATACCCCCATTTATATAGTACATGAAATCAACAAAATATCTGTAGGATCGACTAACGGGTCACCCGACAATCACGAGCTTGATATTCAGAGTGCGGAATCCTCTAAATATGTTTTAATAACAGAAACGAATATGAAACAATGATATGCGAGTAATTAACACACACAAATGGGTCAAAAGATTAAAGATTTATCACTAAAACAAAGCTCGAGTGTTTACAATGATCAAATCAGACCTTACAGACCAGGGGAGGGTGTTTGGAGAGTGTGTGTGGCAAGAACTAATGATTAGGGCAATGATTGGGCCTATTTATACCTCCCGTACTCGTACAGGACAGTATAGGCGAGTAGGATCGTATAAGACATGTAAAACTAGCGATTAGGCCTTAATCACTAGTACAAACTGGCGAATAGCATTCTATTCGCATGTATTACTGGCAAATAGCATTGTACTCGCCAGTAGATTCCTCCTACTCGCCTGCAGGTACCCAAACACCCAAAAAGGCATAGAAACGTCTCCAAACACCCCGAAACACGTCCAAACAACATATATACTAGCCTAGGGACATCATGCACTTACAGACTCCCCCTTGGACCAGGCTAGTATACGTACAGAGATTACATAAGACATCGTTTATAGCAAACACCAACAACTTTACAGACTCAAAATTTAGAACATACAAACAAACATAACATAAACAAGACACGCAGCATCTTCAGTCTTCATCAAATCGACATTGTCCCGATCCTTGAAAGTCTTGACCAGTCGCATCCAGCATGAACTTTGTTGGCGTGACAGAAAGAATCACCCGTTGATACTCCAATGCTTGATCGGCTTCGGCCTTCAAATGTTGTATGGGATACAGGAACAGTGTCTCCACGTCTTTCTCTGAGCAGTTTATCAGCCACATTAGATTCCATATCCTGATTTTCCTGCACGGTTTTGGTGAGTTGCTCAAGACTATCACGACTTCTGTTGTCTCTGCATCATAATTCCAGTAGTAGAACTTAGAAGAGAAGTCTTGTTCAACCGGGACCAATGGAATCTTCGAAGCGGTTTCAGGTGGCTTGATTTTGTGTTTCCAGATAGGACTCTTTGTGACGGGATGAAGCTTGTTTGTCTTGATGGATCTAGGGTACTGTGGTTTGAACTTATCCCATCCTTCAGCACTTTCGCTTCTTAGAATATAGTAGAAGCCTCTAAGATCACCAATAGCCTCATGATACAAAGGATAATGCAATCTAACTAGATCACGAATATGCTAGAAAGGCAGACTGAGGACCTTCTTGTATGGCTGAAAATAAAGTAGACCGTCCTGCCATTTCACTCTCAACATCCTAGCATTCTTGATGTAGGCCCAGCTGATCACACTTCCCGACATCTTCACCAACTGCTTCTTGAAGATAGATGCTTGTACTGGATCTTTCTTCTTCTCAGACTCACCTCCAGATGGAAACCAATCGGGATACTTCTGTCTGATCTTGTCATGTCTCTCTTTTACTTTGTCTGGAACAGGCGTAGGATCAGACTTGAGCTTTTCTTCAGACTCACTAAGCATCTCCTCGGAGATCTTAGGTATCCCGGTGCTAGAATCACCAACTACATATTCGGGAGTAGGGACACTAGTTCCATCTTCCATTTCTACTTCATGGTTGTCTGGATGCATTTCTGGAGGAGTGTGACTTGCACCGGAAGATTCTCCTGGTGCCAAGCCAAATATCTTTTCTAAATCCTCAGGTGTAACCTCAGGAGGTATTTCACCTTCTTCTAAATCATAATCAGAGGACTCAGGAGGCACGTACAAGTTACCATCATCATCATAATCAAAATAGCTGTTCAGAGGCTCGACAATCTCTACAGTAACCATTGCTTGCTTCAGTGAATCTCGGAGTTGCTGAATCTTGCTCTTCATAGGATTAGGCTCCCCCTAAGCAGAAGAACCTGCTGCGGGATCCTTTCCCTGTCTGTCATGGTTCTTCTTCGTACGCATTGATCCAGATCCAGCCGATGATCCGCCACCACCTGTGGCTCCAGGATCACCACCATCACCACCCTTACCAACATCATCATCACCATCATCTGACGCATCATCATCATCGTTCTCATCATCATCTTCTTCATTATCATTATCTTCATCATCATCATCATCACCAGCACCAGCACCAGCCTCTGCTTCTGAACTAGGACCACCAGTGAGTCTAGGTTGAGTTCCAGTCAACTCGTCTATCCTAGCTCTCAGCTCTGTATTCTCTTTCTCAGTCTTGGTGATCCTTCGTTCATTGTTCACATTAATCAGTTGAAGCTCGCTGTTTGAGGCCTCTACACCTGCAAGTCTCTCCAAAGTGTTTTGGTTTGACTGCATCAGCTGCTGATGATATTCCATTAGCAGCCTGTTCGATTCTATAACCTGCTGATTAGATAACGTGAGTGCATCAACTGTCGATCGCAGCTCTGTGTTCGACTGGATTGTTTCCCCGATTAGTTCAAGCATTGCTGTCTCATTCTCTTCAATGCTTGCATTCTTCGTTCTCAACTCCGCTATCTCACGTGTCTGCGAAGCAACTATAGCAGTTAGCTCACTGATCTTACGTTGAAGTTGTTCATTTGTAGCTGAAGCTGAAGAAGAGGTCTGATCGGTTGACGCGGAAGCTGTAGGTCGGACTTTTTGTCTCATACTCCTAATCCTGTCACCAATAGGATTGGAAACAATCTGTGAACTCGTCACTGCTTTGGTAACTGAGACTGGATCAGTGAAGATTACCGAAGTAGGCATCGACATTGTGACTCTGGCAGGCATAGCTGCACTAACAGTGATAGGGACGGAAGATGTTGCTGCTGCTGTTGTTGTTGTTGTTGCTGTTGTTGTTGTTGTTACTGTTGTTGTTGTTGTTGTTGCTGCTGCTTGAGAGGATGGAGTGTCTTGAGCCCCAAATGCTTCAGGAAGAGTAAACCGTCTCTTCCTTGAAGTCTTCTCCATTTGAGGTTTAAGAGACATCGTCTTCTTACCTCGAACACTATCCTTTTTGGCAGTTGTCTTATGTCTCTTTGCAGGAGGAGACCTCTCAAGCTGTGCATCTATGTCTGCAATTAACTCCCCCTCTCCCACAACATAGGTAGGATTGTCATTAAGAGCTCTAATCGCAGCAGCACTGGCTAACTCCTCCGCTGCCTTTCTCTTTGCTCTTTGCTGTTTTCCAGCAAAAGTATCGGGGGAATCGCTTTCGGTGTCATCTGAGTCATCATCTGCATCAGTTATGTTAACTGGTGCGTCTTCATCAACATGTGCCTTTCCTCTGTCAGACTGAGAGGCTTCAGGTTCTTGTGCAGCACCAGAAGGTTCTGAGAAGTCTATAACATTCGGATCAAACTCCTCCTCATCACCTTCAGCTGTATCAGTTGTAACATCACGAAGTTTTCCCCAATTTTTAAATTAGTAAAATCACCACTATGCCTATATTATACCTCTTTTGTACAAGTATAATCATGTCTAAAATTCTCTTTTGATAATTTCAAAACATTCTTAAATAGTACAGAATTTTAACGTTAGCATAAATTCAACGTATAAAATTTTTTCCCCAATAACGATCTATCTTTATATTTTTTAGTGATTTTATTTATTTGTTTATTTATAATAATAATAATAATAACAACAACAATAATAATATTAGTAATAATAATAATATTTAACCGAGACCCGAGTCAGTAACTGGCTCGTATAGACGGTACTTAACCTAACTCACACCAAACCCTATCTATGTATTATTTAAACACCTTAACCCATTCCTTCTCCTTTGATCTTCTTCAAGAAACCCTAGCCACCATCACTCTTCATCTCCTACCCTCTCATCCTTAATCCTCATCTTCATGCACCACCACCATTAAACCCATCCTCCTCCCACTATCTGTTTCTCTCTAGTCTGGCTCCCGAATGAACCTTCAGTCAATAACAACAAACACCACAGGAGCCACCACGACAGTCCCTCCTCTTCCCTCTCTGACAAGCACAGCGGCAGCGGCCGCACACCAGGCCCCTGACCCCTCCGCTCTGGCCGCCGCCACACAGACAACCACCACCTACGCCGCCGCCGCCCCTCCCTTTACCCACACAACCCCAACGCCGCCCTCGTTGTTCCTCTCCTTCCACGTAAACAGCAGCGGGCCTCCTCCTGGCCATCCATTGGCGACGCAACAGCAGCAACAAGTTTCCCGATCTGTTTGTTTTTCCGGGTGGCAGGTTCCGATTTAGACTAGGATTGGTGACCGGAGACGGGTTTCGTTCGGGTCTTGTGTCTGTGTTTCAGTTCAGCTTCGGGTGGACCGGGTCGGAGATGAGATAAGTCACGTGTGGTTCCGATTTGTAAGTTCCTTTCATTCCTGTTATAAGATGTTTGGTTGTCCTCAACTATGGATCAGTTCATTATACTTATACCATTTCGAGTGGATTGAATTGTCGAAATGTGAACCAACAGGCCAGATTCAGTCAAGTTCTGCTCGAGTCAACCGTAGTCCAAACTGGTCAACAGCAGTCAACCAGCCAGAACCGGTCAGATCTGATCATGTTCGGTTCGGGTCAACTCAGTCAACGGCTGGTCAACGTTAGTCAAGGTCAAACCTGCTGGCGATCAGTCCGAGGCTGGTTCGGGTCAGTTTGCGAGCTGGTTGTAGGAAGGTATATCGCGCACCGCATCTTCGATTTATTTATTTTGATAATTAAACTATATATATATATGTATAAATATATAATGTAAGTATGTAACGAATCGAACCAACTTATACTTGTAAAAGCTTTATTGTAATAATAATGTACGGAACGCTCGAATAGGCGAATTCTATAAATACTCATACGTATATTTATATGATTAACACTACTATTCAAGTTTCAATACTGGTCAACTTAATTAATTTTTTTTTATTTTTCGACTATCGAATGATGACTAATCAATATTTATTACTTATTCAAAACATATAGTTCTCGCCTATTATAATTCTAATGATTTAAACCTTTTGTCGCATATAAAGACTTGATACATTGTATTGCGTTTTGTTTGATCTATTGTTTTGGGAAAATATAGACAACTTGAGTTGTCTGGTTTCTTACAAAAACAGAGGAGACTCTGCCCAAATTTTTATAAAAATATAAGAAGCATATCGGGCGTTCAAACATATAATGTTCTACTTCAAAAGTAACATTTTACATATTAATTTTATCCAAACCTTATTTTGTCATAATAGAAGTAAATGAATACGAATATATATTTATATATGTAAACACAATAGTACAAATATTATTTGATCTTCAAAACAAAAATTAAACGTGAGACAAGCTACACATGGGTTATTTCGCTATCTTAAATGTTTTCCTTTTTATTTATAAGTTGCGAATCTAAATATATATATATTAAAGTAAAAATTATATATATAACTATTCATACACGCATACTTTCTCGAAATCAAAATCAATTCCTTTCGGTTCGTTAAGTTATACACACTTTAAGACGCACATTCATTCAATGCGAGTCTAGGTAGCTGAATAAACTATCTATGCAATCAATAAATGAAACAAACTTATTTGCATTAGAATTTAAGGCATCATTTATTTGTAATAGGATACAAGAGTTCAATTTATCCAAGTTCAGATTTGTTGCTACTTGCTAGTACTTGCACAGTGAATTTCAGGTGAGTTTACGTAACCATGTTTATGCGATTCTTTATACTTGCAACATTTTATTTAAGCAATTCAACATGCATGTCTAGCTGTAAACTTTATTGCCTCATGAATTAGTCAACAACAGTTTCAACGAGTTTCAACGAGTTTCAACATTACATAATCATTAGCTATGGCCAAGCCGGCGATACTCAATAATAGATCTATTGGATTGACAACCCCACCCGGATACATATACCTCCTACATAGGTAGCGTGGGTGATTGTTATCGTTCCAACATATTACTAAGGTGAACCGTAGATGACGGGATGGACCTAAACTAGTCGGAGGTTTGATTATGTCGATTCAACATATTATGCTTATTCATGTAGACTTAAACTTACGATAGACATATGAATTGCTAAACTTTTATTCTTAAACTTAATTGCCTGACATGGCTTATGTATTCTCACCAACTTCTAGTTGACCCCCCCCCCATTTTTCCAAACTCAACAGGAAATACTGATGCTTGAAGTCTAGAGCTAGCATGAGGAGATATTTGAAGTTTAAAGCTTTGTTGATTATTTGATGTAGACTTTAATGTAATTCAATATTGTAATGTATTAAAGGATTATTTAAACTTGTGTACTACCATGAGCTACTGAACAATCATTCATACGTGGCACCTCGATGTTTCCGCCATCGGTTGGGGTGTTACATCAGTGGTCCTGCCTGGGGCGTTCTCTCCTAACTCGTCAGTCTCACGCCCTATATCATCCCCCTCTTTAAACACCAACCTGTGAATACGGAAGTCATCCTCTGAATCACTATCTTCATGTCTCCACCTGTTGCCTGGTGGTGACACATAATCTTCTTTCTTCAAATGCCCATATACTCGTCTACTTGGAGGATACTCAGACTTCGGTCGGCCTTTGTAACTCCTCATCCTGTTCATTTCTTTCTGAGTTATATCTTCAACCACCATATACTCAGCAGGATGCTTCATCAAGTCAGGTATTTGACTATCAATGATCATCTGTAGAAACCGGGGATAAACTATGAAGACTTCTTCGTCGGCTTCGTTAATATGATCTCTTTCAAATGATGCAGGATCATCTTGGAGAAGTTGAAGGGCTTGTTGAGTGTCAAAGCGACAATCGCAGAGGCCAACGTGTCCCTAATAGCATCAAAGGTACCTTTTCTCGGACCAATACACTTCAGAACTACATGTGTCAGATACTTGATCTCAGGCGGAAGCAGCCCTTTCATGAGCATCTGTTGTTTGTTGACTTTTCCCAAATACTTCATCCTTAGAAAGCCGCCACGAATCAAAATGGCGTCAAATACTATGGGATCAGCATCAGTATCACCAAACTGTAATTCTTCTCGAATAATCTGTTCTGTAATAATGACCTCCTTTCCTTGTATCGAACTGGTGATCACGATCGGAACAGCCTTGTAGTCAACTTTGACATTTCGGTAGAATTCCAGCAGGATATCCTTGTATGCAGCGTGCTGCTTGGTTATCGCGTAGTGGAGTCTTGACCGCTGCAAGAAGTCAATGACGCCCTGAAAAATCTTGCATTTATCCATGGTAACGGGTCCGAGAAAGCACAACAGTTGTGCTTGGGAGATGTTTTCCAATTCTCCATCCTGAACATCAAAACACGTAATAAGTATACCACGCAGATCATAAATGCATAAAACGGACATAAACGGACAAAAACGGACATAAACTTGACAAAAATTTGGTCACAGATTGTATCAGGCGATTACAAAATGTAATTGCCAATAATAGACGAGAGTAGAGCACATATCAGTCAATTATACGCGATTAGACTTATAAATCACCCTAATCGCGTAACTGTTCATGCGATTAGGGGATTACCACTGCCAATCGCATGACTATTCACGCGAATAGAAGCTTTATTCGAGTGTACAGTGACCATCGAGTATCAGTCTTAGTCATTTTTGTATCTTGTTGATATACGTCCGGATTTTTGTCACCATGAAGCCTATAACACCCAACTAACATAATCCCTATCAAATATCTCACAAACAATACCAAATCAGGGGTTAATTGAATGTTTCAAAAATTAGGGTTCTTCATAGTTTGAAATTTGGGCTTTTGATCCTGGAATGATATGGGTCATATTCTTTGTACAAATGGACCCTAATGATGCCGATGAAGAGACCCCCATCAACATTTTGGATCAACAAACATGTATTTATGCTACCCGATCAAAACTTCTTATCCTAGGGTTTCGACACTTACAAACCCGAATATAACCCCTTAAATCTTGATTTTAAGATCTGAAATTTGAAGATATTGTTACCTTGATTAAGACGAACAAGTATCGAAGATCAAACAGATACGGGCAGCAGGGTGTGGTAGAGTCGGATTAGAGGGAAAAGGTGAACAGAGGAAAGTTTTTTTAAAAAATATGAAGAAGAACTGACTAAGTGTTGCTTTTATAGAAGCTTGTAATCGCATGCCTATTCAAGCGAGTAAGCTACCACTCGCTTAAAGAACACGCGAATATACTTAATCTCATATAACTAAACACGAGTATAAATGTAATCGCCAATACTGTTTTAAGATGTATTAAAAACACAATAGGGCCTACTCGCTCAAAAATTGCGCACGAGTATCCCTACTCGTCAAAAGATATGGGCGATTACACCTAATCGCTAGTTAATACAGGCGAGTAAGAGCTCTAAATATGTATATCTTCACACAAATTACCAAAATGCCCCTGCAGCATCAAAACTCACATTTTTGACCCGTTAAGGTTCAAAACATGCGTTTTCACCCCGTTTAAACACATGACACAGATGACGACTCGTGATTTTGACAAATTTTCATTTTCGACCCCCGTACTTAAGAGAAAGTACGGTTTTGACCCGGTAAAAACACAATTTTCAACTAGTTGATATTCGGCGTTTTATTTTTGAAGAAGTAAGATTACAATGGATTAGGATTCCATCATCGGCAATCAAGAATGATTAATTAAGCAAAACTAAGCATAAATAAAACAAAACGGGAGATCAACTAACTATACACTATCATATTTTTGCGAGTTTCAATGGTTAGGGAATCATATCAGTGTACGGACTTTACTAGAACCCTTATATTTTCAGTTTTTAGTTTAAATTACCAATAGCATCCTAAAACAACTGCCGATATTGTTGTCCACCTAAACTCAAAATCAAGTTTTATCGCTAGGCACTTTAGATACGTTAAGGTAATATTAAGACTGATGTACAAGGTGTTCCCCGCCACGCGACACATTCCCGTATCTAGTCATGCACAAAGCTTCCTCGTAACCGGTGAGTAAGCTGTTGTCATCCGTATTTTACAAGGAATGGACTCAGTGGTGATCAGGTCTGCAGAAACGCTGCAACAGAGAGACTAGTGAGATCCAAACTAGGGTTCAAGTCAAATACCGTATATTTGATTTTTCACGGTACGATGCTTTAGGTATATGATTTGATACCTTAGAGCGAATTCTCATTGAGAATAGGGTTTTGGCATATATGAATCTTTTTGCTCTTTTAGGATTCCCGGACGTCCCCTGATCAGAATTTATTCTATTTTTTTGTTTTTGTTTTTTCTTCAGGAAACGACATAGAGGTGTCTCAGTCGTAGGCTGCGACCCCAACGTACGACACGTGTGCCACTCCTATTTATTCTGAGAGACGTCCAGTTCACCCCGGATGCACCAACCTCTTAAAGACCATGAAACCTCGGATTTTGGCATGCTATCAAACGAGATTTCGGTACCAAGACCATATGCCAACGCACGTTGATCCACACATGTTTCAGTTGAATTAGGTTTATATCACCATGTCAAACTTGGAAATGATTTTGAGCCTACCGACACATCATTGTAGAGGCTACCTATCAGTTCCAATATTTTTAAGATGATAAGAGTCCAGACAGTCCGACTGATTGGTTAATATCATCTTCCCATTTTCACCAAAGAAACTCATTTTTGCATTTTTCAATTTTTTTTTTTGATTTTGGGATTTTTTTCATTTTTTTGAATTTTTGCATTTTCTGATGTTTTTGTATTTTTCTGATTTTTCTCCCCCTAAAAATCTAAATATTTTTGGATTTTTCTAATTTTTTAAAGAAAAATATTTAAAAAACGATTACCGATGAGGATCTAATCCTGCTTAACTTTAATGTCGTTTAAGATTAACAAGTACTCAAAACGAGGACCGTCAAAAGATTTGGTGAATAAATCGGCACGTTGGTAATCCGTGTGGATTTTGACCATATCGATAAGTTTCTTTTCATAGCAATCGCGTATGAAATGATACTTAACCAAGATATGTTTCGCCTTGGAATGGTTAACTAAGTCTTTAGCAAGAGCTATAGCGGACTCATTGTCACAGTGAATGGGAGTATTAAGAAATTTCAAACCGTAGTCTCTCATTTGTTGTTGTATCCAAAGAACCTGGGAGCAGCAGCTCGATGCTGCTACATATTCCGACTCGCAGGTGGATAAGGCAACTGAGGCTTGCTTCTTGCACTGCCACGAGACTAGTCTTGGTCCCAAAAACTGGCATCCAGCCGATGTGGATTTATAAGTCTGTCTTGCATCCGCCATAGTCAGCATCACTAAATGCGATGAGGTCAAACTTATCGTCATTAGGATACCATAGACCTTTGGTCGGACAACCCTTTAGATAACGTAAGATCCTCTTCACAGCAACCAGGTGGGACTGTTTCGGCCTTGACTGGTATCTTGATAGTAGACATGTCACGAACATTATATCAGGTCTTGATGCAGTGAGGTACATGAGTGAGCCTATCATAGCTCGATAGAGAAAAGGATCAACGGTTTGTCCTTTCTCGTCAGGCCCAATCCCGTGATTGGTCTGAATCGGTGTGCCTACTGGAGTAGAGTTTTCCATCTGGAACCGGCTCAAGATGTCAGCAACATATTTTGTCTGGTGGATGAAGATCCCCGACTCTTGTTGTTCTACTTGTAGACCAAGGAAGAATTGCATCTCCCCCATCGAGCTCATCTCAAATTTATCCTGCATAAGCTTTTCAAATTCCCTGCACATGACATCATTAGTAGACCCAAAAATAATATCATCTACATAAACCTGTACCAGAAGATGGTCACCACCCTTTTCCTTGGTGAATAAGATGCAATCCACGAGTCCACGTTTGAACCCGTTGGATATCAGATAGTTGCTAAGCATTTGGTACCATTCACACGGAGCCTGATGGAGTCCGTACAACGCTTTGTTCAATTTGTAAACTTTTTTGCGATGAAGCGGATCCTCAAAACCCGGTGGCTGAGCAACATACACCTCTTCCTTCACGACACCATACAGAAAAGCACTTTTCACGTCCATTTGATACACCTTAAACCGTTTGTACGAAGCGTAAGCTAAGAACATCCAGATAGCTTCAAGGCGCGCAACTGGAGCGTATACTTCGTTGTAATCTATTCCTTCGATTTGACGGAAGCCGAGGACAACTAATCGAGCCTTGTTTCTGATAATCACCCTGCGGTCATCCCGTTTAACTTATAGACCCACTTTGTTCCAATTTTCTTCGAGCCTGGAGGTAAGTCAACTAAGTCCCACACCCCTAGCTTTTGGAACTGCTGAAGCTCGGCTTGCATTGCTTCTATCCATGGTTCCTCCCTCAGTGCCTCTTGCACAGTTCTTGGTTCAGTTTGAGAAACATATAGAGCGAAGGACCAATCGTTCTGATGACCTGCTTTCCTGATTTCCGAGTAGAGTGCCAAGGTACCTATATTGTCACTTGGACTAACATTTCTGAGCTGACTGCGCGTCATGACTCTGCTAGCCGAATCACCAATCACATTCTGCATCGGATGAGTGTCGTGAATCCGAGATTCCGGATGTGCCAGCACTGGATCATCCGAATGCAGATTAAGGTTTTCCAAACCTTCAGATAAATTTGTCTCTGTGGCGCTTGAACTGGAGGGAGCAGCGGGTTGCATATTAAAACCGGAGAGATCGATCCGAAGACCTATCCCTGGAGCTACCGAAGAAGAAGGACCAGCTTGATTGTTTCCTG
Source organism: Ambrosia trifida (assembly GCA_028751855.1). Lineage (NCBI taxonomy): Eukaryota > Viridiplantae > Streptophyta > Magnoliopsida > Asterales > Asteraceae > Ambrosia > Ambrosia trifida. The sequence continues at coordinate 166,940,533 of CM054123.1, read as the reverse complement.
TCGGATTAACTGGAGCTGTAGTGGTAGATTCACCATTTCTTGCGTGTTCTTCAGTAAGAGTTTCGTGAGACTCTACAAAATCTTCGTTTGAAGATGAAGATTCGAGAACCTCTGCTGACGCTTCCTGAAAGACTTCCTCAACTTCTGCTACTGCGGTTTTTCCAGGGGGACCTGTGGATGCAGAGGCATCAGATGGTGCAGGCGCAGGTGCATTAACCACGATCGGACGCATTAGCGGAGAGCTAGCTGCGATTTCACATTCGTAATACATTTTCGCTACAGCATCATCTACCAAATTCCCCACGTTGAAGGAATCAAATAAACTCTTATAGTCGAACAACTAATCAGGTCCAACACTAGGTGCATTGGCAGTATAACGTTGAACATCGACATTAAGCCACTCTTTAACGTTGTTGGTTCTTTTGTTGTACACTCTTTTATTGGGAGTGCTGTAGCCAACAAAGAAACCTTCTTCTGCCTTTACACCAAACTTCCCATCGGGATGTATCATGGTGCATGGAGCTCCGAAAGGTTCCAGAAACTCTAAGTTCAGTTTCCTTCGGTTCAGAAGCTCGTAAGAAGTCTTACCAAGTTTCTTTACCGTTAGAACCCTATTCAGAGTGTAACATGCGCAGTGAACTGCCTCGTTCCAGAAGATCACATGCAAGTTCGAGTCTGCGAGCATTGTTCTGGTTGCCTCAATAAGAGTCCGATTCTTTCTTTCTGCAACCCCATTTTGCTGAGGAGTGTACGGTGCTGTGAATTCATGATGAATACCCTTTTCTGCACATAACGCCTCCATAGCATGATTCTTGAACTCTGTTCCGTTATCGCTTCTGATCCTACGGATCTTTAGTTGATATAGATTTTCCAGTTTAGTAAACAGATTCTTCAAGTAATCAAAAGTTTCACTCTTGAGCTTCATGCACACGACCCAAGAAAACCTAGAATAGTCATCCGTAACCACTAAGCAGTATAAGTCACTGTTCTTGCTCTTCCGATTGGCCGGGCCAAACAGGTCCATGTGCAGTCGTTCGAGAGGTAGACTAACTGAGTTTGTCTTCTTAGGCCTGTGAGACTTCCTTTTCTGCTTCCCTTTCTTGTATGAGACATAAACGTCGTTTAGGTGAAAATTCTTAACAGAAACACCTTCCACCAGTTGATTCTGAACCAGATGGTTCATTTTCCTCAAGTAGATGTGCCCCATTCGTCTGTGCCACATTATCTATTCCTTTTCTGTCGCCTTAGACAGAAAACAACTGACTTGACCTTTCGCTGTCATAGCTCGGCTCATATCCAGGACGTATAAGTTGTTGACCCTGGGAGCTGAGATCATGACCCACTCTTTCGGTATCTTGAATCCAGGTTTCAGAATGAAACATGCATTGTCATCAAAGAACACAGTGAACTTCTTGTCACATATTTGCGAGACGCTCAGCTAGTTGTGGTCTATTTGTTTGACAAAGCTTATCTTTTCAAAGCTTACAATACCATTACTCATACTGCCTTCCTTAGTGATATAACCCCCTTTATTACCAGCAAAAGCAACATACCCCCTGTTGATATTCTTTATGTCAAAAAGCAGGGATAAGTCGCCTGTCATGTGCCCTGAAGCTCCACTATCAACAATCCATAGGCTGCTGATAAGGTCCTGTGGAACTCCCTGCACAAACATTCAAAGTTCAGTGGTTAAGGGGGACCCAAGCCTTCACAGTCTTGGGTCTACCATCTTCATCTAATGTCGGAAAGTCAACCCATCTTCCATTTGGAGTTGGTGTTGTTTCCGATGGTCCGGCAGTGTTCTCACCTGCACATGATTCTCCACTTTTGGTTGGTAACTTTGGTCTCCAAACCTGTTCAGGTTTCTTTGGCTTGGGCTTCTTCTTCGCTTTGGCGCTAGAAGATCCAGCCTTAGATTCCTTTGGAGGAACAGATTTTAGATCCACTTCAGATTTAACTGTACGTGGAACAGCTTTGGGGTTGCCCTGTGGTTTAGCTGCAGCCTTTGCTGGTGGCTTAGGCGCTGCTTCAACCTTTGTGGGAACAGTGCTCCCCCTCAGCTTTGGACCCCTGCCATCAACTGGCTTTTGGTTCATAGCAATCTTGTTGCGGTTATCATAAACAACCTGCTTTCCCTTTTGTTTCTCAGAGAGTTTAGGGGAAACGGGTTGCTTAGGTTTGCTAGAACTGGGAGGATCATCCACTTTGATCCTTTCTCGTCTCAATTCAGGGCACGCAGCGACTAAATGCCCACGTTCCCCGCATTTGTGACAGGATCTGTATTCTTCAAATCTAGGAGATTCGGACTTGTTCTCCTTTTTGTTCTTTTTGCTAGATGAACTGGCAAATAAGTTTTTGTGCTTTAGATCCTCAAGACATTTTCTTTGTTGATCAACTTGAGGATCGTCGTTTCTCATTGCCACTAGATCTAACAAACTCAGTAACATGCTTTTTCAGACTTTTTCTCTAAGCATGATTTTGAGGATTAACGGTGTTTGTCTTTTGATTTTTCTTGTTATTTTCATTTGGCTGATTACCCTGGTCCTTTCTACCTTTACCCTTACCCTTCTTTTTATTCCAGGTTTCCTTTTCCATGGTAATGACAGATTCTTGCCAAATTTTGGCAATTAGACCAGGGGCGATACATTTGAGAGGGACTTCCTCATTAGCATATACCCTTTCAGACCCTTTAAGTTTATAAAACACCTTAATCCTTCTGCCATCGTCGATTTTCACTTTCGGTACAATTTCACTCAAGGTTTCAGTAGTAATAATATGGTTTTCAAGAGGAACATCTTGAGTTTTGACCGGTGCATACCTAGGAGGCTCATCATCCGACGAGTCAGTGTCATACACACTAATATCATCAGATTTCTCACTAAGATTGACAGCTTTAGCAGGAGTAGCAGCCTTAGTAACATCAGCAGGTTTAGCTGCTTCAGTAACTTTGGCCGCCTCTGCAGCTTTTGCTGCTTCAGCTGCCACGTTCACAAGTTCCTCCTTCGGCAAGACATCAAAATTATGATTTTCGAATCTCACCGGAGGTGGACACTGAGAATATTTGGGACTGGTAGAAAAGCTTTCCTTTTCAGAGTGTTCAACTATGTGATCAAGAACATACTTGCAGTTTAGGTAACTCTCAAGTTTCTTCTTGATTTTTTCATAGTCGCGGTTGACAATGGCCAATTGTTTCTTAGTGTCTTCTACCTCATTGATGTAATTATTGATAGCAATTTGCTTGTTAGCTAAAGTTTTTGACAGTTCAAAAACATCCTTCTTATAATTTTCAATTGTACTTAGAAAATTTTTCTCTTTTTGTCTTAAGGAATCAATGGACCTTTGCAATGGACCAACATCAGCTTTTAAATTCAAATTTTTTTTAGTTAATTCTTTAATTCTAAATTTTAGCTGATTACACTCTACACATTCTAGTTTAGAATCAGAAGAAGAACTTACCTTGTTCGACGATTCAGTAATGGCCATCAATGAATAATGAGCTACAGTCTTTTGAGCTCCAAAGAATTCGCCAAAGTTCTTCTCTGTGCAGTCAGCATCCACAAGAAACGATCTTTTACCGATCAGCGCATCTGCTTCAGCTAACAGATCCTCCAAATCTTCTCCCATATCAGAATCGCACTCCGAGTCACAGTCAGACGCTTCAGTTTTAGAAGTAATAATGTCAGACTGACTTGAAGTTTCTTCAACTTCAGCTGGTGCTTCAGACGCTTGTTGAGCAAAACATGTTGCACCACCTTGAGGAGCTTCTTCTCCAGTGATCAGATGGTTCCAGTTGAAACCTTCATCAGCTTGTATAACCAGGGCTTGTCCTTGATTGTTGTTTGCAGGAGGCCTCTGGTTCTGGTTCTGGTTATTTACTGGAACAATAGCACGCTTAGTATTTGGGTTAGGTTGAGCCTGAGCTTGCTGCCTCTGATTCTGATTTGCTTTGTTGTTGTTGAAGGGATTCTGATGTCCTTGCTGCTTAGGTCGGTCACATTCTCTAGCAAAGTGCCCTTTTGTGCCATAGTTGTAGCATGTGACCTTTGTTTTGTTGAACCCAAACTTGGTGTTGTTGTTTATCAGAACATCTCTCCTTCCCGTCCTGTCCATATGCTCCTTTGCCCTTCTCACCACACTTGCAAAGTGCCACTGAATGTCTATCAGATCCATGTCGTCTTTATCGATCTGTGAGTAATCCTCTTGTGTAAGATGAGGATTCCCGATCTGTCTAGCAACTAGTCCACTGTAGGAGTTTACCAAGGTCGACAGTAGAGCCATGTGTTCTTGAGCTAGTTCTACCGTCACCTTCTCTAAACCTATGGTGTTCAGCTGCTCTGGGACTGGGTTGGTCCGATAGCCACCTTGACTAGAAGTCGATGCACCTCCATATCCACCATAACTTGTAGTTGGAGCCCCACCAAAACCTGAAGTAGAAGGCCCACCAAAGTTTGCAGTTGCCTGCGCTGGTGCTGCAAGATGAGAAAACGGGTTAACACCAAAATGGTTAGTATTAAAATTCAAAGGATACTGGTTTGGTCCGAAAGGATATGTTGGAGGAGGAACATCAGCTGGGGGACCATAATTGTCAAAAGCATAAACCGGGTCCGAGTTAACCACAAAAGCAGTATGTGGTTTGGTTCCACCCACACTGGTGTCCTGAAGAGGGTTCCCATAATAGATACTGGGATTATGTGGAATGAGCGCCTTGTTTGCTCTCCTGATCTCCTCTATCTCCTTGTTCTCCAGCTCGGTAATGAACTCGTTGATGGTGAGAGTCTGATACGCATTGCTTGACTTCAGGATGTTCAACCATTGATGCCAATGTGGAGGTAGCGCCTCAGCAAATCTTTCTACAAGGTCTGCAGATGAGTATAAGACCCCGTACTGATACATTTCAGACATCAGATTGTAGTATCTTGCAGTCAAGTCTCTCAGTGGTTCGTTCCCGATAGCATTGAAGTTCTTGAACTCCTTCTTGAGTTGATCCATTTTAACCTTTCGAGTCTTCAGATTTCCCTCATTTTGCTCAGCAAGTGCTAACCAAAGCATCTGTGATGTTGTGCACTGAACGAATTGATGAAGTATATCCTTAGGAAGAGCTTGCTTCAATGCTGCCATCGCCTTCTTTTCATAGTTATACTTCTTCCTCTGATCTTCATTCATATCTTCTAGTGAGATCGGAGTATTCGAATTCTCAACCATCGGCCTACTGTACCCTGTCTCTATAGCTGACCATACGAGACCATCGATGCCCTCAACATACGTCTGAAATCTGCCCTTCCATCCATGGTAGTCGGACATGTATTGCAATTTCGGCGCCCTATTCAAATACCAGTCTCTAAGTCACTCATGAGAACGGAAGACAGATGATTCATTTGTGAGTTTGCAGCAGCCGCGAGTGTCCAAGGATTTGCATTCATTGCCTGTTGTTGAGCCGCTAGCGCCCACAGATTGATTCCGGCAACATTCGCTTGCATTTGCGCTTGTTGCATCCGTTGCGCGTTACGCTCGGCTGAGAATTGCCAAGGGTTCGTGGGTACGTTTTTTTGATTGTTCATTTGTTGATTATATTCTTGCCTTGGTTGGTTCAGATGTCCCCACGGGTTTGCCATATGTGTAAATTCGTTAAAAGTCCGATACTTAGTCAATTTTTCAGTTTCTGGTCCTTAATGGCGATTAGGAACTCTATTCATGTGTAAAATGGCGATTAGGGTTTTGTAGGGGCGAGTACAGTTGTAATCACTAGTATTACACGCGATTAGGGTGTAATTGCTAGTGAACGGTTGAGCGAATAGAGATTTCAGGCGAGTAGGACTGCTTTAGACGATTCGGGTTCTAAACCATATAAGAAAATGGTGATTAGAGCCCTAATCGCTAGTATAACAGGCGAATACAAGCTAATCGTGTGAAGCTTTCTTCTAATCGCCTATACAGTAGGCGATTGTAAGGGATGAGTGTCTGTATTCGCTAGATCTGATCTGTAACTTCACTTTTGCTCAAAAACCACCGGTTTTACCTCAAAATCTTATCTAAAACGATGTGTTTAAACCCCAAATGATTGGAAAAGTTTCCAAAACACTTTTAGAACAACACCTAATAAAAAACACACGTTTTCATCCATAAACACACACCAAGAATTTGAAAATAAGGGTTTTTATCAAAAACTCAAAGTTTCAAACTTCAAAACAGGTTTTTGCTTAAAAAAACACAACTTTCACTCAAAAACCTACCTGTTTTCACTCGTTTTTGCTATCAAAACACTCGTGATAAGAGCCTCGGCTCTGATACCACTTGTAGGATCGACTAACGGGTCACCCGACAATCACGAGCTTGATATTCAGAGTGCGGAATCCTCTAAATATGTTTTAATAACAGAAACAAATATGAAACAATGATATGCGAGTAATTAACACACACAAATGGGTCAAAAGATTAAAGATTTATCACTAAAACAGAGCTCGAGTGTTTACAATGATCAAATCAGACCTTACAGACCAGGGGAGGGTGTTTGGAGAGTGTGTGTGGCAAGAACTAATGATTAGGGCAATGATTGGGCCTATTTATACCTCCCGTACTCGTACAGGACAGTATAGGCGAGTAGGATCGTATAAGACATGTAAAACTAGCGATTAGTCCTTAATCACTAGTACAAACTGGCGAATAGCATTCTATTCGCATGTATTACTGGCGAATAGCATTGTACTCACCAGTAGATTCCTCTTACTCGCCTGCAGGTACCCAAACACCCCAAAACGCGTTTAAACGTCTCCAAACACCCCGAAACACGTCCAAACAACATATATACTAGCCTAGGGACATCATGCACTTACAATATCCTTTAAGATCCATTAGGTAATTAAGTTCCTTCAATGTTAGTTGGAACTGTTTCAAGTGAACATTCGGTGAGTTTCAACTGAGATAAAGTCATTGTATCAGCTGTTTCAGCTCAAGTAGACGTTATGGTAATGGTTTCCACCTTCTCCGCCTGTTTTTAATGCATATCGGTTACATTCTTGACTTCTTCTTCAAGCTTAGAACTTGGTTCGCGAGTGTAATTCTTCCATCAATAGGTCTTTTGACCAAGTCACTACAATATGAACGTTGGAAGTCAGTTTCAAGTCCATATTATAGTTTAGTTATACCTGCAATCATGTCATATAAAGATAGTTCATTAGTATATCTTCAGGATGTGCATATGCTGAAATATAGTTATATCCTGTAGTCAGTTAAGCCCTTCAGCATCATGGGGATGGTACCTTAGGGATGTGAGGTAAAATCTCCAATCCATTGGATCGGCCCGTGAGAGGTGACAATCCCCGGTCCGGGTTTAAAAACAGTGATTGTAATTGATTGACATAGTTTAGGAGATAATCTTTGTATATATTATCTCTAGATAGGAGATTTTGATGTAACTTATATATAGGCTTTTTCCATGATTCAATGAAATCAAGTTGGAAATCATATTCTTACATGGTATCATCCTAACCTTGATCCCTCCTCCCCCCCTCTTCTTTTCATAGCCGCCGGTTTTCCTTTGATCGTCACTGTCACTTCTTTTTCTCCTCCCTATTTTTCGACTCACTCCCCTCTCTCCTCCTTAACCCATGGACTCAAAACTCGATCCGGCATGCCCATCTCACAACTCGAAACCAGTAAAAAACACACTATTCTCTCTCATCCTTTGACTCACAATAACTGTTTAAGTGCGTTCTTCCATAAAAACCGACCCTTTCTCATCTCCCCTCCACATAATACGCTAGCTCCTAAAAGACACCCTAATACCAACTATTAGAGACGCTCTGGAAAAGCGGACATTAGATGGTCATTCTGTTAGATTTTAGACCGATAAATGGCATTTTTACCTAAATACTTGATCAAATAGGTAATTTTGATATACTCACTTGGTAGAACAGGTTGTTACTTTGCCTAAAACAAGTTAACTTTATGTTAAGGATTCTAATTTCCAAGTTCAAAGTTGACACCTTTTGTTTTGTTTTCTATACTTTATATTCATAACTATGGTTGTTAATATTTTTTTGTATTGCTGCAGTTCTGTTTCAGATAATCAGGCTGGCATTGAAGGGATAAAGAACTTCCTAGCTAGGTCAACCTCATGGTCATATGCTACCTTAAATTACAAATTAAACATCAATATAGCTATGTCAGAATTAGCATCTTCATGATAATCATAAACTGCTAATAAAAACATTAATGCTTCATTTTGGCAGAATTGATATTTACATATTATTGTGTTTAATCTTTTATGATCAAATCACCATTTTCAAAAGGTTTCACACCTGTTACAACTGGGTCTTTTGGTAGGCTAGGAATTATGTCCCTTCACTTGGCTCAGCCCAGCCAGACCATGCTGGCGTAGGGTAGCCTGATCCCATAATTTTATGTTTCAAACATTGGCGAATCTTATGTAGGGCTGGGGATGTCCAAGTCCCCACCAATTTTTAGCTTAGTAGTGTAATTTTTATGCGTTTTTGTCTGAAAATTTTGTATATATTGATTCCGTCTCCACTGATTTGAAAAAAAAATTGGGTCTCGTGACTTTCGGTCCCCACCATCTAAAAGTTCAAGCTCCGCCACTAGTTGCAGAATGCATGGGCCGGTTTGGGTCGGTATTGGGCTCAAATCACAACAAAACCACAATTTCAGTTGTAGGAAAGCTACCGGTTTCAGTTATATGTAGCCTCCGGTTATTCACATAATTACCGGTTTTATTTGCACAACCCTATACGGGCCGTAGAGGGCTCTACGGCACGTATCGACCTCTATGGCCCGTATATAAGCAAAAAAACGAGGTACGAGGTTCAGGCAATGATATCCAATGATTGTGATGGGTTCTACAGGCCGTAGAGCCCTCTACGGCCCGTATTTATGTCTGATTTTTTTGATCTTCAATTTGGATGGGATGAATGAGGTTGGTTGGGCTCTACGGGCCGTAGAGGTCTCTACGGCCCGTAGTCAAAGTCTGATTTATTTGATGTTCAATTTAGGTGGGATGGATGAGGTTCGATGGGTGTATAAGATGTGTAATGTTATTTTTTTACTAAGGTCGTCTCGATAAACGTGTTTTTTTTACTAAGGTCGTCTCGATAAACGTGTTTTTTAATAAAATGTTGTTTTTATACTAAATATGTTGTTATGTTATATTTACTATAAAATGTTATTTTTTTGTTATCTTTGCCGTCTCGATAAGTGTGTAAGCGTCAACACAAGCGTTTATATAGACAAACAAATAAAAATAAACACTAAATAACATAATTGGAGTTCAAGAAGTAAATACAAAGTAGAAGTTGTCATAAACGTTTACAAACCATTCAATAAGAATGATAAAACTACATCTGCGAATCATCAGGCGGCGGTCCGTATGGCGGCGTGAACGTCCCGGCCTGCTGCGAGGACGTACCGTCCTGATCCGTGGACGTGTGGGTATGCTGCGTGATGGGCCCCATAATCGGTGCGACACGATGCTACATGTCTAGGCGGCGATAGATATCCTGCTGGCCAGCAATCAACCAGCGCATCGCCTCATCCTGCCGCTCACGCCACTGACGCATCTCGGTGTCCAGCCACTGACGCATCTCGGCAGCCTCTGCAGCAGCCGCACGTATGTCCTCCCTAATCTCAAGAGGAAACCTGAGGGAGGATAAACGTGCGGCGGAACCTGCACCTCCTCAGGCCGCGGCTCAGCCATCTCGACGTCCCTCTCAGCGCCCCCTCCCCCTTCAGCAATATACCGCAACCCAACCTCAACAGCACCACCTGCAATGGATAACAATAAATAATTATAATAATAATCAAAGATTTTATAAAAAATTGGGCAGAGTTTTCCCTGTTTTCGTTCAAACCCGACAACACAAGTTGTCTACAAGTTTCCCAAAAGAAACACCCAAATAGATAATAATAATAGTAATAATAATAATAATAATAATAATAATAATAATAATACTAATAATAATACCACCTGTAAGGCCGTGATGTACCAACGGCTCCGGTACAAATTAACACTGCGCCACCTCGAGCAATCAAATAGTAGATGGGTGGTTTATCTGTTGTCTTCGCTGTACAACCCATATTATTCATCGTGGCTTGAGCTAATGGGCTGAAAGAAATAAACAAAAACATAAACATTAACATTAATAATAATAATAATAATAATAATACTTGGGCAGTAGTGGCGGAAACTGATGCCGGTCAACATAACTAAAATATAGCTCGACATTACAACGCTCGGCTATCCTGCTGATCATCCCCCCGCATGCGATGGATCCCAGCGTCTGCTTAGTGGGAAAGGAGGCAAAGTACTCGGCCATGCACCGATGCAGGGCAATCAGCGTGCGAGTGAGAATGCAGTACAAGTAAATGTCACACCCTCAATTTCCACTACGGAGTTTATATCGCGAGGCGCGTGACATACCAGGATCGCATAGCCATAAGTCATATGAACGAGTCTAAATTCCCAAACCATTTAGTTCGTTATTTTAAAACAAGTTTCATAGAAAATCAAATATTTCAATAGTTTCGGAAGCGAATGTTAAGCTTAGTTAAAACAAGTTTCATAGAAAATCAAATATTTCAATAGTTACGTTGGCAAAGATGTCTAGTGGTTCCTTATGAGTTGGCCGTGAGTTGGCAACCTCATCCCACCTTCCATTTGTGGCTAATGTTAAGCTTAGTTAAATCCTAGAGGTAAGGGTGAGCTCTCTTTTGGTGATTATTGACAACCATGCTTATGTTTCCTTCTTGTTTGTTTCGGCCGCCACTTGTAAGGGATAGGAAATTGATAGTGACGTTTCCTTGGCATATCTTATACTCATTTGGTAGCTCCTAGCTTCCTAGTAGTTGGTTTGGAAGTTTCTATAGTGTTCTATGGGGAGTCTAGGCCAAAATTTTATGAGGGGGAGAGAACAAATGTTCTAGATGATAGTGATATATGATAGGCTTCATGTCTAGTCCCAATCATGATGTGTTGGCCGATGGTACTTCATCAAAAGGAGCAGGTTTGTCACACCTAGTGTTGTTTCTAAACAAGGCCTATTTTTTGTGTAACTTGATGATAGCTTATCACACTCCTTGTCCTTCCAAGCATGTGGCCGCAATATCTTGAGGTTAGGACAAAGTGATTTAGACAAGTCATAGATGTAGGATTTGTTGGGACATGTGGATAGTGATAGTTCAATGTCATGATTCATAGATCATAGGAATCTAGTTGCTAGTTTGGAAGCTTCTTGGGTGCTAGGGAGTCTATGGCCGCAATATTTAAAGAGAATGGGAGAGTTGTCTTAGGTAGCTAATCTAGCTTAGGTATTGTGAGCTCTATAGGTTAGAATCATTCTAGTATAAAGCATGCTTTTGATGGTGACATTTCATTGATCCAAGAATTACTCCCATGTGCTATATAGGCCGCAAATTCTTAGTAATATAGGTATATATGTTGGTTTCTAGTTAAGGAAAGAGTAGAGGTCTTGGATGATTGGTGTGAGTTTATATTTAACCAAATAAGTGCATGTGATAGTGACTTGTCTTACTTGGAAGTCGGCTACTAGAGACAAGAAGATACTTCCAAGAGTGTAGGAGTGTATGTGTGCGTGCATTTATATATGTATGTATGTATGTATGTTAACTTCTAGGAGGTGTTTAACAAAATATAGATTTTCTTGTCAAAGCCTAGTGTATGTATTGTGTATATACATATATATACAAGCACATATAGAAGTATAGGAGATTGATTTGCCTGTACACACATAGATTAATATTTGTAAATCTTCATAAGTTTAATCATATGTTTGTCAAGCGACGATAACTCAATAGATACATATACATCTAGTGTGTGAACGTGTGACTTATCTAGTTAACTCTAGTTAAGTAGAATGCAAGGAATCTAAGTGCAACTAATTAGAGTTCAGTTAAATCAGGAACCTGAAATTGCGGGGTATCACATCATCCCCATGTTGAAAAGAATTTCGTCTCGAAATTCCGCAAGTAAAGAATAAAGCTAGCTAGAAAAATGTATGCTTGGTTCCCGGATGTCACATCATCCCCAAGTTGAAAGGAATTTCGTCTCGAAATTCACTTTGAGGTAACTGCTTTATGTTTAGCGTTTGATCTATGCACATGTTTAGGTTCAGTAAAGAGATGTAGGTATTTGAGCCGCATTTGATCCCTGCGTTCCCACATGTATTCCGGTCCTAACCGGGAATTCCATCGTACTTTAACAATAGGTATGGTACTCTGTCTGAGTTTCTTGACACCCTGCTCAAGAATCTCCACCGGTTGTTCCATGAACTGCAGTTGGTCGTCCACCTAGATCTCTTCCAGTGGCACCACTAGTGTCGTATCAGAGAGACATTTCTTTAGATTAGAGACGTGGAATACATCGTGCACTCCACTGAGTTCATTGGGCAGGTTTAACCTGTATGCTACTGGACCAATCCTTTCGACGATCTCGAATGGTCCAACGTACCGAGGGTTCAACTTTCCCCGTTTTCCAAAGCATATCACTCCTTTCCAAGGTGACACCTTTAGTAGTACCTTGTCTCCAACCTGGAACCCCAAAGGTTTCCTACGCTTATTAGCGTAACTTTTCTGTCGATCACGAGCAGCAGCCATCCAGTTTTGGATTTGCACTATCTTCTCAAAAGTTTCATGCACGAGTTCGGGACCTGTCAACTGGCTATCCCCAACTTCAGTCCAGCAGATGGGAGACCTACACTTGCACCCATATATTGCCTCAAAAGGCGCACACTGAATAGAAGTGTGGTAGCTATTGTTATACGAGAATTCGATTAAGGGCAAGTGCTTATCCCAACTGTTGCCAAAGTCCACTACGCATGCTCGTAGCAGATCTTCCATTGTTTGAATGGTACTCTCACTCTGTCCATCCGTTTGGGGGTGATAGGCTGTGCTCATATCTAAGCGAGTTCCCAAAGCATCTTGGAGAGTAGTCCAGAAACGAGAAGTAAATCGCGAATCACGATCGGATATAATAGAAGTAGGCACCCCATGCCTAGAGACGATCTCCTTGAGATAAAGGTTGGCGAGTTTTTCCAGCGTGTCAGTTTCCTTTATTGCCAGAAAGTGTGCCGATTTGGTTAAGCGATCGATGATAACCCAAATCATATTATGCCCACTTTGGGTTTTAGGGAGCTTCGTGATGAAGTCCATGGAAATGACGTCCCATTTCCACATAGGGATTTCTGGTTGCTGGAGTAAGCCTAAAGGTTTCTGATATTCAATCTTAACCTTCGCACAAGTCAAGCACTTACTAACATAAGTGGCTATCTCGGCTTTCATGCTTGGCCACCAGTAAAGGGTTTTGAGATCTTGGTACATTTTATCCGAACCAGGATGTATCGAGTAACGAGAGGTGTGAGCCTCGTCGAGCACAAGTTGCCTGAGATCTCTAAAACGTGGAATCCAGACTTGATTCATGAAGTACTGAAGACCGTCTGTCCTCAGTTCCAGATGCTTATCAGCACCATGCAGTGTTTCAAGCCTGACATTTTCTTCCTTCAACGCCTCGCCCTGCGCTTCACGTATCTTACCAGGAAGATTAGAATGAATAGTGAGCTGTAAGGTTTTGTTTCCTTACGACTAAGGGCATCTGCTACTACATTAGCTTTTCCTAGATGATATGTGATGGCACAGTCATAATCATTCAGAAGCTCGACCCATCGACGTTTTCGCATGTTCAGCTCCTTTTGTTCGAATATGTGTTGGAGGCTCTTGTGATCAGTGAAGATCGTACACTTCGTTCCATAGAGATAATGCCTCCAAATTTTCAGAGCAAAAACTACTGTTCCTAGTTCCAAGTCATGGGTGGTGTAGTTCTTCTCATGTACCTTTAATTGACGTGAAGCATACGCGATCACCTTATCATGCTGCATCAGTACACACCCTAACCCTTGGATAGACGCATCACAGTACACCACAAAATTGTCTGTGCCCTCAGGTAGTGATAGAATTGGTGCACTGCAAAGTTTTGCCTTTAATAATTGAAAAGCAGATTCTTGGGCATCTCCCCACTTGTAAGTAATACCCTTTTGCGTCAAAGCAGTGAGAGGTTGAGCGATCTTAAAGAATCCCTCAATAAATCTACGATAATATCCCGCAAGACCAAGAAATTAGCGCACCTCTGTAGGAGTCTTAGGAGCCTCCCACTGTTTAATAGCATCAATCTTGGCGGGATCGACATGTATTCCTGCCTCGTTGACCATATGTCCTAGAAATTGGACTTCTCGAATCCAGAAGTTACATTTGGAGAGTTTCGCATACATTTGCTCATTTCTCAGGAGTTCCAATATCAGCTGCTGGTGTTGCTCATGCTCTTCCCTGCTCTTGGAATAGATCAAGATGTCATCTATGAACATTAAGATGAATTTGTCCAAATAAGGCTTACACACACGGTTCATAAGATCCATGAACACAGCCGGTGCATTAGTTGGCCCAAATGGCATTACCAAAAACTCATAATGTCCATAACGAGTTCGAAAGGCTGTCTTCGCCACATCCTCTTCTCGGACTCTCAGCTGATGATATCCTGACCTCAAGTCAATCTTTGAATAGAAACTTGACCCTTGAAGTTGGTCGAACAAGTCATCGATACGAGGTAAAGGGTAGCGGTTCTTTACCGTCTCCTTGTTCAACTCTCGATAATCAATGCACATACGAAAACTCCCATCCTTTTTCTTAACAAATAGGACTGGGGCTCCCCACGGTGAAGAACTAGGTCTAATGAAACCCCTATCCAATAGCTCTTGGAGTTGGGTAGACAGTTCTTGAAGTTCGCCTGTTGCTAGATGATAGGGTGCGCGTGCAACTGGGGCCGCTCTAGGTGCAAGATCTATCTGAAACTCCACTTGACGAACAGGTGGAAGTCCAGGTAGTTCTTCGGGAAATACGTTTGGAAAGTCACAGACTATTGGGATATCCTCAATCCTCGTTTCAACTTCAGCTCGAGTATCAGAAATGTTAGCCAAAATGGCTGGATAGCCCTTTCAAATACACTTTTGGGCTTTCAAGAATGAGATAATGCCCACCATGGCACCACCACAATCACCTCGTATAGTTAGTAATTTTCCATTAGGGAGAGGGATGTGAACAATCTTTTCCTGACAGAGAATTTCAGTGCGTTGCTTGGACAACCAGTCCATGCCAATCACGAGATCAAAGCTTCCGAGGGTGATAGGCAGAAGATCGATAGCGAATGATTGCCCATCTAGCTCGAGCTTACAGTCACTATGGATGTGGGTTACCTCAACAGGTTTCCCATCAGCTAATTCTATAGAATGTGGGGTATCAAGAAGAGTAGGAATCATCCCTATATGTTTGCTAAGTTTTGATGACACAAAACTAAAGTCCGCACCAGTATCGTATAAAACAGAAGCAAGGTTGTCGTTTAAGGAACACGTACCCGTCACGACATTGTTGTCATTCCTAGCTTCTCCTGAACCAATCACAAAAGTTCTCCCACGAGCCCCGTTATTGTTGGTGTTGTTGTTGTTGTTGTTGTTGGTAGTGTTATTGTTATTCCCGTTCCTGTTACCACTACCGTTGTTATTGTTACCACCATTATTGTTGTTACCATTCCTGTTCAGCTGTAGGCATTCCTTCTTGAAGTGACCCTCATTCCCACACTGGTAACAACCCTTACCATCCCTCTGTTGTTATCCTTGCTGAGGGGCTGGTTGATTCCCCGGGATATTGACTCTACAGTCTTTCTGCACATGACCCATCTTCCCACAGCGATCACACTTGGGACGGTTTCCCTGATAACCACCCTGTGATTGATCACGGTTGCCACCGTTGTCATGTTTCTTATTCTGCTGCTGCTGCTGATTACCATTAGTCGAGAGTCTGCCAGATGCATTCTCCCACTTCCTCTTGTTATCATTGGTGTTAGAAGATGAAGCACCACGAGGGGGTAGCAATCCCTCCTCCACCTTCTGATCAGTCAGCTGGTGAGCCAAGCGAATCACCTGCTGAAGGTTGTTGAAGTTAGCAGAAGTGACCATTCCCTTAATCTGGGGTACCAGACCCTGGATGTACAACTCAATCTGTTTGTAGAGCGGAGAAGAGTAATTTGGGCACATTATCGCCAGTTCATGCGACCTTGCAGCATAACTCTCAATCTCCGACCCCGCTATCTTCAGGTTGAGGTACTCGGGTTCCAACTTCTGAATCTCATCTCGAGGACAATACTCCTCCTTCATGAGTTCTTTGAAATCCACCCACGGGGTAGCATTGGCCACATCAACTCCTAGCAGCTGCACTTGAGCATTCCACCATGATAAGGCAGCCTTCTCAAGCGTAGCAGTGGCATACTTAACCCTATCAGCTGGCGGGCAATTGCACATAGCAAAGCATGATTCCACCTTCTCGAACCACCTAAGTAGTCCGACGACTCCTTCAGATCCTCCCAAATTATGAGGCCTACAATCCATGAATGACTTGTAGGTACAAGCCGAAGGGTGATGAGCAGGTTGGCCAGCTTGGAAAGATTCCAAAGCTTCTACAACCCGATCATTGATTAGTGCGCTCAGTTCTTCT
This sequence comes from Ambrosia trifida, assembly GCA_028751855.1. Taxonomy (NCBI): domain Eukaryota; kingdom Viridiplantae; phylum Streptophyta; class Magnoliopsida; order Asterales; family Asteraceae; genus Ambrosia; species Ambrosia trifida. The sequence continues at coordinate 166,923,973 of CM054123.1, read as the reverse complement.
TGCGTCATGCTGATGTTGCCTCTACCATTTTCTCTTCCTGTCATAGCAATTCTACATTTACATTATACCCATGAGAAAACAATAATATGTTTCGCATACCATCGTTCGCGCAGTATAAGTAAACTAGAATGTAACATGGATTATAAACGCGAGAATAAGATAAAGTAGTAGATTGATAATAATAGTAATAATAACATAGGACAAACGATTCTCAAATCTCACACGACAAAATAAAAGTTATTGTATGACTATATAAGATAATACGATAGTAGGAATCAATCGTCCGTGCGATCCATGAGGACACACGAGCCTTCATCCTCGCTTTCGTCTTGAATCTCGACCTCGAATAGATTGTTTTCCTCCTCTGGCTCAAGCTCATCTTCGAGTGCCGCCTCGACGGCTGCTCCAATAGCATCATCTTCTTCCATAGGCTCCTCTTCGGGGTCTTCCTCAAGATCCTCTACATCTATCCCTAAGGCTGCTATAAGCCTATTACGAACAGTATTCAGTTCCTGCATGGTAGCTGCTAAACTCTGTCTAGTGGCAGCCAACTCCTGCCTAGTCTCAGCAGCTTCCTGCTTAACAACTGCTATCTCAGTCATCAAGTGGCCTATCTGACCTTCCATATGCTTAAGTGTCTCATCTGCATTCCTCCTCCAAAACCTAAACTCTTGCACAGCAGTGAAAGCATTGTCCAACTCAGTATGAACGTGCCTCACCATACCTGCAAAAGATCTTTCCCAAGAATCTATAATGGGAGGAACTCTAGCTGGCACTCCATAACCTACAACCCAAGAGTGCAACATGTCGGTAAACCAATGCCAACGGTTGGTATCCCAATGTGGATCCTGAAATGAAGCTGGGCGTTGGTAGGGATCCAGTGATGGAGCTTGTTCTCCCTCGATAGCACGAGAAGAATAATTATGAGTAGGGTTAGTCATGGTCTTTCCTGCAATACGCTAGATCAGTACACGTATTCCAGATTTTAAAAAGTTGTGCACTTAAAGTAGTGAGTGTAACTAATATAGTACTTATGCTATGATGATTATTGACTAGAATGCAATCCTAGTTCACTATAACCAATGGTTTTGATACCAATCTGTCACACCCTGAATTTCCACTGCGGAGTTTATATCGCGAGGCGCGTGACATACTGTGACACCCGGCATGTTTGGGTCAACATTTTATAAACACATAAGTCTACCTTAGCGAAAAACGTTTATTAAACATACTTGACAGGGTCAGTAGAGTCGGAACACAGTCCGTATTCTCCAGGATTCAATGATTCGGGAGATCATTGGGTTAGTCACACACACACACACACGATACGAGTCCCGTTGTTGGTGAATTACATAAACTAATTAAGTGTATGTGTAGACTAATTGTCGTATGGTGGATTATATGCTTAGATGTGTTTAAATGATGTGTAGATAATCATCTGTGCTTAAATATGTTAAACATAGACTAAGGTTGCATGCTTGTATGTTAGGGTGCGTTAAAATGCGCTAAACACGACAAATTGGAAAACTAGAAAAACGTGAGTCCTGGTTCGACCAATCGAATGGGCGAACCTGGACAATACTCCTGGTTCGACCCTTGTAAAAGGGGCGAACTTGGGATATGGAATTTAAAGAATTTCATTCGACCAAGTCAGGGTACGTTCGACCCTGTGAAAGGGTCGAAGGAGGGTACATTCGCCCAGGTAAAAGGGGCGAATGTGGACATAGTATAAATACCACACTTTGTCATTTTTCACCATTTCACAAACCCTAAACACCTCTAAACACTCTCTAGCAACTTTAAACATTGGGGAAGGAGTTTTTGCCCTTGTTTTCTATAATCTAACCTACAAACATCTTCTACACAAAGATCTAAGGTGTGTTCTTCATTCTAAATCATTTTTGAAGCATTTCAATTTGTTTTCATTAAACCCCAAGAGTCCAGGTCTGATTCAAACATGTTTTCATGGATAAAAACCTTCCTAATGTCTTTCTAAACAAAACCTATTCATAAACAATGAGTTTTCATACAAATTAACATGTGTTAATGGTGTTTTATGTGATGTTATGTATTGTTTGATGATTGATTGTTGTATAGATGTTATAACAATGATCTAGGACTGTTATTGATAATGATTTATGATTGAGATAGGTTACAATTGATTATTGATGATGTTATATTCATTTTGGGGATTTTGGGTTACATCTAGGGCTTGTTCATGATGATAGTGATAAGGATATGATTGGGAGTTTCTTGTTCATGATAATCTGAGTATATTAAGTTGATAATTGATTGATTTCATAAAGTTTCCTAATTGGGTAAAGATTGCATGCGTTTGATGTGACATCTCCATAATTTGCTATTTCGGGTAACTTGTAAAACGGACGGATTTCGGGATAAAATTGGTAGGGTTATGTAGGAATATGTTAATGATAGTTGACTGCTGTGATTGGTAATGTTTCGTGATGTTTTCGGACCGTTTAGATGTGTTTTGGTGCGTTTTATAAAATGCTGATGAAAACGGGCGAACGTAGAATAAAATTGGTTCGAATGGGCGAACGTGGAACAAAACATGGGAAAAACGGGCGAACGTGAGAAAAACGGGCGAACGTGGCTCAAACGGGCGAACGTGGAACAAAACGTGGGAAAAACGGGCGAACGTGGCTCAAACGGGCAAACGTGGAAATGGGAAAAACCACATTCGACCATCTGATGTCCGGAATGAGATTTTTGATGCAAACTACATGTTTTATGCTTGAAACTTATGTGTTAAACTTATGTGCATGACTAATTGATGTAATGGGTCACCAACGGGATGTCGGGTCGGTCTGGGATGTCCGGTTAACGTTTAAACACACTTTTTAACACACGTAGTCAAGATCTGGACAATCGGGGACTAGTTAGCCTTCGGGTTAATAGTCATCACACTTATGTAAACTCATTGATAGGTTGTCATTAGTTGGGATTATCATACACGTGTTGGGATCCTAGTTATCAGAAGACGCACTCTAAGGTGAGTTTCACGGCCCCTCTTTTATACTCTTTTCTCTCGGGGGAGAAGCATGCCACACGTTTTAACAATGCAACGTTTATGATTTGAAAACGCAACTCTTATGAAACTTACCACTTTTGGAAACATAACACTTTTAGAAACATGACGCCTTTTGGGAATGTAACTCTTTTAACAAACGTGACACGTTTGGCACTTGGCATATTTAACATTGGCACTTGACACTTTTAAACATTGGCATTTGGCATATTGGCACTTGACATTTTTAAACATTGACACTTGGCATTTGGCACTTGGCGCTTGGCACTTATTTACTATACGACGAAACCTAAGTCCCTATTGAAACCATGAATGTGCGGGGCACAACGGGGGAAATGTGGATAGATCTATTGGGCGTGACGAACCCCACCCGACGGCTGGGAGCCGGGCGGGTGCATATTGTCTCTACTTGACACTTGGCACATGGGCAGCAACTCGAGCAACGTATGTCAGTAATGGTTTTAGCAACACAGTCGTAGTAGTAAGGAAACACTTGTTATTTACTTAAGGTTTTGCACATTTGGTACTTTGATGAAACTCTTTACGCATGAAAACGTTTTGTGAACTTAAAACCTATGAACTCACCAGCATTATATGTTGACGTATTTTTGGCATGTTTTCTCAGTTCGCTAAGGTAGCAGCATTGAGTATAGGCGCACGGAGTCTCACGACGTCTAGGGATCATATGCATGTTTTGTTAAACATTTCAGACTTTGAGTTTTACTTTTAAGTTGTAATAATACATTTTGCTTCCGCTGTGTTAGAACGGTTTTGAAATGCAATGGTAGTTTATGTTGTTTTCTTATCATATAGATGTCGTTTATTGTGACCGTTGACTTGGATCCTGGTGTGTCACGCGCCTCGCGGTAAAACCCCGCATGTGGAAATTTGAGGGTGTGACACATACCGGGATCTCATAGCCATAAGTCACATGAACGACTCTAAATGCCCAAACCATTTAGTTCGTTATTGTAAAACAAGTTTCATAGAAAATCAAATATTTCAATAGTTGCGGAAGTAAAATTTAAAGATAATAGTTATCTAAATAGTCTGCGTAAAACAACGCGTTCGACATCGTAATAGATAATTAAACATTCGAAAATAGGTAAGTATTCATATCCACATGATGCCATATGATGCATAACCTACTCGTGCTTCAAACTAGTGTCCTGCAAAAAGGTAGAATATTCATGGGTCAACATAAAGTTGGTGAGTTCACAAAGTTAAGTAAATGCGTAGGTCATCCAGACCAAGTTTTGATGAGTAAACGCTAATTCACATGCCAGGGGTAGCTAGCCCACTCATGATAACTAAAACCGGTAATACCGAACTGCTAAACAACGAGATCCCACAATAGTGAGCAAAGTTCCTTGCATCATTCTCTATCAACAATGATAATATGTTAAGTTATAGTTCACACCCATGCTCTCCAGCACGATGTGAGGTTTATGAAACCTAATAGCGCTATCAACTAGTAACCCGCTTTCCCACCCGGCAATTCATTCGGTATTTAGAAGGACTTCAATGATAGAGTTGGTTTAGTTCATCAAGGACATAAAGCATGAATTAGTGAAAGCAGATTCACCTAGTGAATCTTATCACCCCAAACCCAGGATATGTATGAGTAGTCCCAAATCGGATTATGAAAAAGTTTAGAAAGTTGTCTCATTCCGAGACGCATGCTTTTGAGAAAAAGAGTAGTGAAACTCACCTGATGTTTGTGCGAGAGATCTGGCAAAGCTGAGAAAGTAACTATCGTTCCGACAAAGATCTCCCTATGAGTATTAAGACATATTAAGCTATATGTTCTTGATCATCGTACAAGTTAGGCACCCACTTTTGTGAACCACATCAATTGGTGTAGATCATGTTTTTATGTATACGAAGTTTGATCTAAATATGTTTCATGAATCTGTGTGTAATGTGTAACCAATTATTTCAACACTAGATAATATAATTGATTATATAAGTGAAACAATGTGTGCATACTAGAAGCTTGATTACTAAGTGCATAATAATCAACTTATTAATGCTAGTTAGGAGCCGATCCTAATGATCAAAGGGCCTAAGCTTGGGTTCACAATAAGAGCCGCATACAAATATCTAGAAGGGGTTACTACTTACCTTGATGCTAATCGACTAGGTGTGACCATTAGAACTTCTTGGTGGCCTTCCTTGGCTCGGCAATTAGAAGAGGGAGGGTGACTAGAAGCCGAAGCTTGGGAGGGTTTTGGATGAGTGTTTGGTGCAAGTTGAAGTGTTTCATGAGCCCTCCTTTTATAGTAGTTTCAATGTCAAGTCCCCACCATCCTTTCTAGCTACATGTGTAGGGTTCTAGGCTACTTTGGGGATTATACGTTGGTAAAGATGTCTAGTGGTTCCTTATGAGTTGGCCGTGAGTTGGCAACCTCATCCCACCTTCCATTTTTGGCTAATGTTAAGCTTAGTTAAATCCTAGAGGTAAGGGCGAGCTCTCTTTTGGTGATTATTGACAACCATGCTTATGTTTCCTTCTTGTTTGTTTCGGCCGCCACTTGTAAGGGATAGGAAATTGATAGTGACCTTTCCTTGGCATACCTTGAACTCATTTGGTAGCTCCTAGCTTCCTAGTAGTTGGTTTGGAAGTTTCTATAGTGTGCTATGGGGAGTCTAGGCCGAAATTTTAAGAGGGGGAGAGAACAAATGTTCTAGATGATAGTGATATATGATAGGCTTCATGTCTAGTCCCAATCATGATGTGTTGACCGATGGCACTTCATCAAAAGGAGAAGGTTTGTCACACCTAGTGTTGTTTCTAAACAAGGCCTATTTTGGTGTAACTTGATGATAGCTTATCACACTCCTTGTCCTTCCAAGCATGTGGCTGCAATTTCTTGAGGTTAGGACAAACTGATTTAGACAACACATAGATGTAGGATTTGTTGGCACATGTGGATAGTGATAGTTCAATGTCATGATTAATAGATCATAGGAATCTAGTTGCTAGTTTGGAAGCTTCTTGGGTGCTAGGGAGTCTATGGCCACAATATTTAAAGAGAATGGGAAAGTTGTCTTAGGTAGCTAATCTAGCTTAGGTATTGTGAGCTCTATAGTTTAAAATCATTCTAGTATAAAGCAAGCTTTTGATGGTGACATTTCATTGATCCAAGAATTACTCGCATGTGCTATATAGGCCGCAAATTCTTAGTAATATAGGGATGTTTGTTGGTTTCTAGTTAAGGAAAGAGTAGAGGTCTTGGATGATTGGTGTGAGTTTATGTTTAACCAAATAAGTGCATGTGATAGTGACTTGTCTTACTTGGAAGTCGGCTACTAGAGACAAGAAGATACTTCCAAGAGTGTAGGAGTGTATGTGTGCGTGCGTTTATGTATGTATGTATGTATGTATGTATGTATGTATGTATGTATGTATGTATGTATGTATGTATGTATGTATGTATGTATGTATGTATGTATGTATGTATGTATGTTAACTTCTAGGAGGTGTTTAACAGAATATAGTTTTTCTTGTCAAAGCCTAGTGTATGTATTGTGTATATACATATATATATACAAGCACATATAGAAGTATAGGAGATTGATTTGCATGTACACACATAGATTAATATTTGTAAATCTTCATAAGTTTAATCATATGTTTGTCAAGCGACGATAGCTCAATAGATCTAGTGTGTGCACGTGTGACTTATCTAGTTAACTCTAGTTAAGTAGAATGCAAGGAATATAAGTGCAAGTAATTAGAGTTCAGTTAAATCAGGAACCTGAAATTGCGGGGTATCACAGTAAAACAGGTCCGTCTTGGTCACCCGCTCGTTACAATTGCACCATGCCGTGAGGGAATAGGTAATGCAACGGTGAATGTAACGAACCACGGGGTGATGAATGTTGGTTGCTGTGTCACACCTCTCCCTGCACAGGATAATAATAATAATAATTATAATAACAATAATAATACCAATCAGTCAATTAATCATACCCAGTATATCCCACGAATTGTAAAAACTATCGGTAGGATCATGGAAGGGTGAGATGTAGGCACACCTTGCCTCTATCCGTAAGGACAGAGAGGTTGCTTCCAGAGAGACCCCCAGCTCAAAAAAACATAATACATGCAAACATACAAGTAAAGAGACAGCTACCACAGGGATATTCCGCTATATATCGGTTAACAAACCAAGAGTAGGAATAAGCTAGTAACATAGTACATAGAAATCTATTACATTGAACATCATACAAACATGTACACGAGACGACAACCACATGCAAGTTTCACATTACTCAAGAAAACAAGATAAATAGATGCATAAATCAATATAGGTTTAGAAATCCTATAGTTAAGGTCTCCTAATAAACGGCTATGCTACCTAAGTGACAAATCCTAAAAGTCACTTACTTTAATAATACTTCTCCACGAACTCCTATCTTGGACCATGTCCTTAGCGAGGCGCAACTATATGAGATCCTGTCTAGTCTGCTCATCCCAAGTCAATTTAGGTCTGCCCCTATTCCTTCTCCCCTCTACAACGCACGCTTACACTGCTCTAACTGGCGCTGTTTTTCGTCTCCTCTTCACATGTCCAAAACATCTCAATCCCCTTTCCTTTATTTTGTCTGATATCCTAGCCACTCCTAACCTTTCTCTAAAAAACTCGTTTCTAATCCGATGTAGCCTAGTGTGCCCACACATCCACCTAAGCATCCTCATCTCTGCAACTTCCATCTTGTGTGTGTGCGTCGTCTTTATTGCCCAGCACTCTGTCCCCTATAGCATAGCAGGTCTAACTGCGGTCCTATAAAATTTCCCTTTTAATTTATTTGGGAACCGCTTATCGTACAATACCCCAGTGGCTGCTCTCCAACACCACCCGGCTTGAATGCGATGTGTTACGTCACTATCTATATCTCCATCCTTTTGAACAAATGATCCTAAGTACTTAAACTTAGTTACCTGTGGGACAACCTGACCCTGAATAGTGATATGAGTGTCCTCGTCGACGCTAACACCACTGAAATCACAAAAGAGATACTTCGTCTTTGAGCGACTAATCCTTAAACCCATACCCTCTAAAGCTTCTTGCCACTCCTCTAACCTTGCATTCAAATTTTGTTTAGTTTCTGCAACTAACACAATATCGTCTGCAAAAAGCATGCACCAAGGCACTGGCTTATGAATCGACTTAGACAACTCATCTAAGACTACTGCAAAGAGAAACGGGCTCAATGCAGACCCTTGGTGGAGTCCCACCTCCACAGGGAAGAAATCAGTATCTCCTACCGACGCTCGGACACTAGTTTCAGTTATATCATGCATATCCTTAGTTATGTCTATGTGCTTCCCAGGGACTCCTCTTCCCTCTAATAATGATAATAACAATAATAATAATACTTCTGGCTCGGCTTCCTGAACTCTGGACCACCATGCATACAACACATCATCAGCAACACTAGTGATAGCTTTAGTGTAGACATCCTGCGCATTATCATTAACATTAAGAATAAGAACAAAAATAATAAGTATAATAAAAAATAATAATAATACCTCTGAAAGCTCCTCCTCAGTGTACCACCGGGTGTGCGTAGCCCACTGATCCAGAGAGTAACCATACTCAACGCCGAGAATAGAAAACTGGACCTCCGGCGGTGGGTGCGGCTGATCATCACTAGCCTGTTGTGGCCGAAGGCGAAAGGTGGATAGGAACTCTATCACCAACGGCCGATGGGACGACGCGTTGCAGTCGCCAAGTAACCTATCCAATGGGCTACCGTCCGGGATCCATTGTCGTGCAATCTCCTCTGCACCCCCTGTGGCATGAAGCGCGTCCCAACTAACCCCCCTCGACTTAGTGGTATTCTTTTTCCTCAACCTATGAAACCTTGGATTCGCCGAAAATTGCAATGCTCCCAGTCCGCCAGGTCCCCCCTGCCATGGTGCTGGGGCCCTCCTGGACCACGGGTTCCTCCTCGTCAAAAGGATCCAAAAATGCAAAAGCAAAGAATATATAGTTAGGGCGTTTCATAATAAACGCCTCAAATCACATACAATTTTGAATACACGCCTCAACTATATAGTTTAGGCGATGGCGTTTCAAAAAAAACGCCTAAAAAACAGTGCGCGTTTTAGCCCTGAAACGGCCCCCAAACAGCACGCGTTTCAGCCCTGAAACGGCGCCCAAACAAGTGCGTTTCAGCGTTGAAACAGCGCCCAAACAGCGTGTGTAAATCTACACGTAACCTGAATAGAATCAAAGGTATAAATCAAGGTCCTTACGGGCCATTGGATTTTTTTTTGTATTTTATTACTTTTTAGCTTGTTGTATGAGGTTTTTTATAAAAAAAATCTTTTTCATTTCTTATTGTATAGGTAAAATAACATAAACAAAAAAATACTTAATAAATCAGTGTATATTTTAAAAACAACGTTACACCGGACTACCAGAACTACCAGGACTACCAGTTAAGTCAAACCACTCTCTGTCACCGCTCGTATCTCTTCGATATAGCCTACGTCCCTGATCTAGACCATCCCTATATATCGCCAACGATGGGTTTTCCTGTGGAGTTACCCGAGTCAACCATGCTCCATTCGGATGTGGCATTGAAGCATCTTCTGCTAGCTGAAGCATGATGTAGTGGTTGGTGTTCACATAGGCTATCAATATGATATGATGGTCTGGTAGTTCATTAGGATGAGTGAACAAAGGGAAGATAGTGCTCGCTTCATCAGCAGAGCAGACTTGAAGAACCACACCAAATGCCTGACAAATTAGTAATCCGGTGGAAGGCATATCCATCCATTTTGAATCGGGCGCATTCCCCACTCCCCCCCCCCCCAATCTATGGTCGAGTATATGTGGTCGTACCAGTCGTTTGCCCATGTGTTGAGAATTATCAACCAGTCCTCATTGTGTGTACCCCTTATCTCTCCTAGAAGAACTTGGCGGATCAAAGGCCAGGCTTCCTCTTTCGCATCTAAAGACACAGCTACAGATCGGAACCAATAGTTACCGTCCAACTGAACATCTTGAATGTGCGTGATGAACCGTCAAAAAAGAGGATGAAGCCAACACTTAAAGGATTGGATCACCAATTTATACCTGTCACCGCCAAACAGTGGAAAATCATAATTAGGGTGTGTGTAAGTAAGTAAGTAAGTATGTATGTATGTATGTATGTATGTATGTATGTATGTATGTATGTATGTATGTATGTATGTATGTATGTATGTATGTATGTATGTATGTATGTATGTATGTATGTATGTATGTATGATTATTTATGTACCTGTCCCCCACTAACAGTGGAAAATCTTTATCACATACACTCATGTTGTCTTTACCTGGATCAGATGGCCTACGTCTTCTAACAGGCTTGTCCTCCTGCAGTAGTTAACAATAAATAATGATGATGATGATGATAATAATAATAATAATAATAATAATAATAATAATAAAAATTTGGGCAAAGTTTCCCATGTTTTCGTTGAAACCAGACAACACAAGTTGTCTACAAGTTTCTCAAAAGAAACGCCCAAACAGATTATATATTCTAATGATCAACACAAGTTGTATATAATAATAATAATAATAATAATAATAATAATAATAATACTAACATCTTCTTTCGCATCCTCCTTCTGTTTTTTTTCCTTTGATATTGTAGTTGGGCGCCCGCGAGTATTTTTAAATTAAATTAATATAATATGTACTAGATCGTTTGTCCTGACATAGTCGTCTGTAGAGTCGGTCTAGCCAGTGCTTGTAAAATTCTGGAGATGAAGATTTACAGAGTCGCTTAAAAGATTTCACAAATATTTTCCCGTCTTCATCTCCAAATGATTGTCTGCGGTGCTTTAATATATTTCGTTGAATGTGCCACCTGCATAATAATAATAATATTAATGATGATGATGATGATGATGATGATGATGATGATGATGATGATGATAATAATAATAATATGTTTTACCTGCATAACAACTTCGAAGCTGCTGGGAATACTATGTCGCATGCATTTATCAACGCTTTCTCACAATCTGTTATTATAGCACGGGGCTCCATACTATCTTCTAGCAACTCTTTGAGCCTCTGTAGCACCCATAGGTAGTTATCCTCTTTTTCATGTGAGATAAATGCAAGAGCGACACAAAACGACTTGGATGTTGATGTCATACCCACAACTTGAACAAACGGAAGTTTATGCTCGTTTGTTTTGTAGGTCGCATCAATCATCATCACATGCGGGAACGCACGCCACAATATGTGCGAGTTGGGATGAACAAACAAAATATCATCGATCGCATTTGTCGAGGGATTCTGCCGGGTGAAGTAAACAAAATTTTTCTCAACCAATGTGCTTTCGAGTACCTGCATAGCAATAATAATAATAATACTTGCATTTGAGTCTTGCCACCGTATAACAAATGTTTAACCTTGGTTATTGTGTTATGTATGTCCCGTAAAATGCAGGGACTATCTGGGTTTTGTTTTCTGACGGCCGAATGTATGTGTGCTGGCGTAACGTTTTGAAAATAATGTGTATCCACCAACTTTATCTCGCTTGGACCCAGCCTCCTAGCATACACGTGACCCTCGATATGTTGGAAAGGTCTGTGATTATGTGTATGGTTCTTGACCTCCAAAGTCCAACCATCATAGCTGGAGTTGTATCTCCCTATTAGTTCAAATGGGCAATTAAATTTTTTACTGCCCGTCTTTCGAACTTTGGCTATACTACGATGTTCGCCACTACGGTCATATCGTATCCATGTCGTCTTTATTCTCCTATCCGACCACCTTTCGTCTAAAACAGTACGTCCGAATACGGTGATATACCCGTTCTTTTTTGCCTTTTCGAAAACCCAATCTGTCAAGTCTTTAAGAGACCCGAATACCTGCAAAATTTATATACGAGTTAAAATAACAACTAATAATTATTTTAATGTTAACAATTTAAGTTTTTGACATTAAAATAACAACTAAAAATTATTTTTGAACAATATATATACGAGTACAAATCTCACAAACCCTAAAACAAATTTATGTACGGGGCTAAATATACGAGTCTAAATATGTACACTGCTAAATATACACGGGTCTAAATTATAAACAAGTATAAATACATAAACACACCTGACTTGTTTCAAACGAAACATCCGGGCCAGGTTCATCGCCACCGTTATCACCTCCCCCATGTGAATCCTTGAAGCTGCCAACATCCTCCTCGTGTGATTCCTTGAAGCTTCCATGACCCTCCTCGTGCGAATGATAAGTCCCGTATTCGTACTGTGGATGACTTGGCCGCAAGTCAAATGACTCCGGTTCTTCTACGTACTCCTGGTTCAAATCGGGCAGCAGATTCAAATCGGGTAGCGCCTTCCCGTCACCACAATGAACAACGGATTAACCTCATCCTCACCACGTTCCACCACGGGTCCGAAAAGGCTTTCTGAGACGTAAGATAAGCCAAACGAGTTCTCCCATTCATCCGAAACATTACTGAGGTGCGCTGAAGACATCGCGGTAGCTTGGTATCGATCGGATTTTTCGTGCTCCAGTTTTTTTGAAATGTTTCGTCGACTGAGAAAAGAAGACATGGAAGAAGAATATATCTGGACCTCTACGGGCCGTAGGGGTCTCTACGGGCCGTAGAGGATTTAATGATCCCAACAAACCCTGATATCTACGGCACGTAGAGGGGTTGCTTTTCAGACTGGCACACTGCAAGTCAGTCTTTTCATTGATTGTCCTCGTACCTCGTACGTGCCTACGGGTCGTGGAGACCAATACGGGGCATCTAGGGTTTAAATGAACTCCACCAACCCACCTCTACGGGCCGTAGAGGGCTCTACGGGCCGTAGAGGGTACCCTCATTTATTGCACTGACACCCTCTACGGGTCGTAGATGGCTCTACGGGTCATAGAGGGTTGTGCAAACCTAATTTTTTTTTGTTCTGTAAATAACATTCCCCTATACGTATGGGTTCGGTTCCGTTATGTGTCAGTTTTTGGTTTTACATTTGGGTTTCAAATATCGGGTTGTGAATAACTAACAAAAAAATAACGAGTTTGCGTAAAAATCGTGTGGCCTAATTTTTTTTATCCGCTTATTTATCAATTTGGGTGTGAAAATATCGGCCAAAATTAAGAATGCCGGCCATAAAACCAATAAACATTCAAACTGTAAAAATAGTTTTATTTATTTAAAAATGATATGTTATGGTTAAGTAATAACCGAAACGAAAATGAACCGAAATCATCTATCCTATATTGTAATACATTTCTTATTGACCTCTTTTAAGTTCTACATGATAATTGCTTAAAGTACAACACACAATGCATATGTTAACTAAATGTTGTTTCCCGCTGCAAATGTTTGAACAGTCTTTTAACTTGGTTGGTCCGTACATGGCTTTGGCCTTAGTTCATGTGTAGTGGTGGCGTTTTGGCCCCATAGTGTCGGGGAACACCACCCCCCGGGCGCTATGGGGGCGTTATGGTGGCGCCCGCCATGAATACAGCGGCGTTGCCCTCTGAAAATTTTATTATTATTATTATTGAAGTTTGTGTGTGTGAAGAGGAAGAAGAAGAAGTGAAGAAGAGGAGGAAGAAGAAGAAGTGAAGAAGAAGAGGAGGAAGAAGAAGAAGGTGGGGAAAGAGTAGGTGAGGTGGGTTATTATTTTTTAATAGTAAATATTATTTTTTTTATTATTGTTTTTAATTTAATAAATTTTAATTTATTATTATTATTATTATCTGGTATTTAATATTATTATTTAAATAAAAAACAATAATTAACCAATGATTACCAATCATTTATAAAGCCCCATAACGCCCCTTCCCACTATACCTATTTTTTCATAACGCCTCATAACCCCCTTCTATTACTTTATAATATTTTAATCCCCATAACGTCCTATAATCCCCCTCCGCTACACATGACCTTATAACGCAGGCGTGTTGACGTGTGCCTTTTAGCCCACACATTGTATGCTTCTTACTTCCGTGTTATCTAAAAATTAACTAACATGTCAGTGTTAGAACAACCTAAATATTACTCATTTAATCACAAATATTCCAAATATTCAAACAAAGTTATTTATAACTTGGTTGTCATTTTACTAAGGACTAAAAGTACATTAAAATATAACACACTTTACGGTGTAAATCATCTTGAACATGCAACCACATTTACATCGTAATTATTACAAAAAAAAAATGAAATCCATGGCACTCGATAAACAAATCAAAGAGGACTAGGGTTGAAAGTGGCATACGATAAAAGCTCTGAATCACGCTCAAATATCTCCATTTCATCTGGACTTAGTGTGACTATGGCTTCAACACCACCACCATTCATTGTTTCATTGATCGCCACACGACTGGCGATTCTAGAATTCATAACATAATACCATATCGGCTTTCCCCATCCAAAATCCAACTCATACATACCACTATTCAACTGGCTTGTAACAACCATGCTATCTCCTTGGCTCGTCATATCCGCCAATTGATTTACTCTCTTCAACACCTCATTGAATGTCTCATGCCCCTTCTCCCCTTTCATTAACTCAATGTAATCGGAGTTTATTTTTGCTATTGATTCTCGTAGTTCACCCATCATAGTTGGTAAATCCAGTTGGCCACCAGGAAAGCAGATTGCAGCAGCTGCATCAAGAAGGTTTCCAATGGATTCTTTGGGAAAATGAGGTGATGCCCTTTTTCTAATATTCACTAATGAAAGCAATGCATGAGGTGAGTGTGGACCAAATGGTCTTACTTTTGAGGCTGCTTGGGCTGCAGCCTTCCAAATAACAGTAGTTGTGGCTTCCATTCGAGTTGGTGGGTGTTTTGATCTCGCATTGGAAGCCGGTAGTGCCTTGAGCAAAGCCAAAGCGTTGGAATTGAACACAAATCTTTTGGTATTAAGAATTTTAGAAGCTAATAACTTGGAAGGCAATGAGTATTCTAAACAAGGATTGTTAGGAAAGATCTTAGAAGCCACAAAACTTGGTGAAACAGTTTCTTGTGAACCTCTAGCAGCTGCCGCCCATGCTTTCATAAACACATAGAATGTGTGTCCGTCAATGAGCTTGTGTGACACACATGTGGAAAGCCCTATCCCACCACATTTGAAAATGTTCACCTGACATAGATGTCTTAACTTTAAGTTGTATATCCAAGACTCGATTATTATACTTTAAAAGTATGTAATGTTATGATGATATCATTAAAATTTACCTGAATACCCATAACATAATTTCCTATTGAAGATTCTTCGGTGTATGGTTTCTCGGGCATCAACTCTCTCACTCTTTCATCATCCGGATGAATAAGAAAATCTTGAAGTGTTTGGCTTACTTGAGCCTCCGTGTAATAGATTCCTTCATCGTTACACTCAATTTGCAAGTTGTCCTTGAATTTTCCAGCAAGAGGATAAAATCTTGTTAGAATATTAGATAGGCTCTCTTTCAGATGTTTCGATCTTTTAGTTACAACATCTATAACACTAGCCTTGTCGGTGTTTGGAATAAACAAGGTCAAAGGGGTGTAGACGTCATACATAAATTGGTCTATAATAGATAGATTAAAGGTTTTTAGATGATGAGAAGTGGGAGAAGATGGTCCTATGGATTCTCTTGAAATTATTTCAAGATCTACCTTCTTAACATCGTTATTCTGCAACCTGCATTGTTAAAAATAAATATCAGTTCACTTTGAATACTAAAGAATCATAGATGAAGAATTGAAAACCTGAATTGAATTTGAAATTGATCAACAAAGATTAACAGTTTTATTGGCTTGAATTAAATTGATTTTAAATATTAATATAAAACTAAGAGGGTGTTTGGGATTGAGTTTCAAAACAACTTATTGACTTGTTGGCTTTTCCAAGAAGCCAATAAGTCAATAAGCTGTTTGTGTAACTCAAAAACACTTTCTGTTTTGACTTTTAGTTTTTAAGGGTGGAAAAGTTGTTTTTGAGAAGTTAGAAATCCTGGCTTTTAGCTTTTGACTTTTGGAAAAATAATTACAAATCTACCACTCATACAACCAATATTCACAATAAGTTAAGCGAAACACTTAAAAAAACAATATGTTAACTTTTTTACGTTTCTCATCTCAAAACTAATCCAAACACTTTTTTAAAACTCCTTTTCAAAAAATCATAAGCCAATAGGCACTTCCGACCAAAAACACTTTTGCATTTCAAAACTCAATTTCAAACACCCTCTAACTGTAAAAATCTAAAAAAACTCTCTTCTCTCTGTTGAGCACACAAGGATTTTTTTTTTAATCCCCATCGGCACAAACTTCCAGAGTTCCATCAACACTAAATCTCATCACAAATAACTTTACTTCTGTCTACAGCATTCGCATTAGGTTCTCAATCTCCATCTATTAAGTTATACTAAACATTACTATATATTTCTTGTATCCTCTTTAAATAAATAATATTTTTTATACTTTTATTATTATTTTTTCTCTCTGTTCTACTCAAAATCACTTTCAAATAATATCAGAAAATAAATGAAGAGGAACAATATCACCCAAAATTTACCTATGAACAGTTACATTTTATCTCTCCTCAAATCACAACCATCCTAAATCACTTTTTAAAATATGCCAAACACACTCATAAAAATATGCAGGACCTGATGTGAAAACCCTTAGCACTAACTTTCGAACACTAATTAATGTAACATCAACACATCATCAAATTTCGTGTTGTAATTCTGAATATTAATTATTGATCGAAAGTTAGTGATAAGAGTTTTCACTTTTTAAGGTTGGCTTTGTGTTTGACTATACCAATATATTCCTAACATGCAACAATAGTTATAAACCACAACCTACGCATGAGAATCCAAGATAGCACATGTTTAAAACGAACTCATGTTTAATCAGCAAACTCAACGATCGAGGTTGCCAATATGATTCTAACCTGTAGGAGGACTCGGTAGCATTTAGGATTGTCGAGGTGCTATAATCGTGACCAGAAGTTAAGGATGAATTCGACCACATTTGATCATGTTTTGAACTCAGAATTTGGTTCGTAGCAATGGCAAATCGATGAAGAGAACCTCCATGAAGATGATATCTTTGAGAATTGAGGAAATGTTGGGTTGCTTTATGAGCCGAGAACAACCACTTCATTATCACTTAATGATGATCAGCTTTCATATCATAATGTTGTTTTCTATAGGGGCTTTGATATATAAATATATTATAGTCAACCATGGGAGAAACTCATGGCTAATTTTTATAGTAATTGATAGGGCTGTATACGAGCCGAGTCGAGCCGAGCCAGGCCCAGCTTGAGCTCGAACTTAAACCGAGCCAGCTCGGCTCGGCTCGTTTTTCTGATCGAGCTCGAGCTCGGCTCGTAAATGTTTGAGCCGAGCTCGAGCTGGCTCGAGCCAGCTCGTTATATTTTTTTATTATTTTTTTTACAAATATTTATTAAATAAAAAATAATAAAATTATACATAATCATGTATATTTTTTTTCTTGTTCTAAGTTATGGTTTAATTTATTATGAAAAGATGGGATAGATAGGTAGTATGAGCGGGATTTTCAAATTTTGAATTATAGAATTAGGTTTGGAGCCAAAATATATTAGTTTCATCTATATATTAATTACACATACACAAGCCTGAGTCGAGCCATATGTCGAGCCATATGTCGAGCCATCGAGTCGAGCCACGAGTTGAGCCATCGAGCAGAGCCACGAGCTGAACACCCCTGGCTCGAGCTCGGCTCGGCTCGAAAACAAAACGAGCCTCTTCAAGCCGAGCTTTTTTCGAGCGAGTTTCGAGCGAGCCTCGAGCCGCGAGCTTTTTGTATACCCCTAGTAATTGATGACCTTTTAATGCCATTTTATACTTTGTAAATTGTTGTAAATAATTATGTATGCATTAACTTCTTTCTGTACCTTTTTTTTCTAATAATACTTTGCGTCTAATTTTTTTTTATTTTTTTTTTGGAAGGTGTGTTTCAGCGGAGAATCCAAACGACGCAAAACCTCTCAACCCCAGTTTAAATCCAGGCCAAACGCGGGTGTTGAATTTCTCACCCCTTAGTGCGAGTGGGGGGACTCGAACCTGAGACCAAGCTCGGGCGGGAACCTCTCTAAGGAGTAAACCCTCCCACCTCCGACCAGCTGGGCTGGACATCATTGGCATACTTTGTGTCTAAATTAAACTTATACTAGGTATTAGTTGCCCGCGCTTCGCCGCGGGTGCGGCTGTTGTGAGAAACGCAGCGGGAGCTCCTGTTGCGTTGAGTGTTTGGCGGACGTTAAAGATCGCGCGTCGCTGTGGGAGCTCATGTTGCGTGGAGGGTTTCGTAGACATAAAAGATAATATTAAGTGACTGTTATTCTTGCGTGAGTTTCAAAAAAATACTCGCGGCTAAAAGCTAAAAGTTTGGTGATCAAAGTTTGAAATCCTAAAAGCTAAAATTTTGGCCAAAGTGCAATGCAAGTTTAAAAAAGTTGAGTAGTCAAAGTTTGAAATCCTAAAAGCTAAAAGTTTGGTTGTCAAAGTTTTAAATCCCAAAACCTAAAAGTTTGGTGGTCAAATTGGAAGAAAATAAAGTTAAGCTAAAAGTTAGTGGCCAAAGTTTTAAATCCTAAAAGATAAAAATTTGTTCGTCTAAGTTTGATGGTCAAATTAGAAGAAAATAAAGTTAACCTAAAAGTTAGTGGCAGAAATAAGGTTAATGTAAAAGTTAGTGGCCAATATATATATATATATATATATATATATATATATATATATATATATTAGGTGATCAAATTGAAAGAAAATAAAGTTAAGCTAAAAGTTAGTGGCTAAAGTTTTAAATCGAAAAGGCTAAAAGTTTGTTAGTCTAAGTTTGGTGGTCAAATTAGAAGAAAATAAAGTTAACTTAAAAGTTAGTGGCAGAAATAAAGTTAACGCAAAAGTTACTGGCCAATATATATATTAAAACAAAGACACTATTGAAGTGTCTTTGTATTAATATATATATAGATAATTAGTGGCCAAGGTTTTAAATCATAAAGGCTAAAAGTTTGTTAGTTTAAGTTTGGTGGTCAAATTAGAAGAAAATAAAGTTAACCTAAAAGTTAGTGGTATAAATAAAGTTAACGCAAAAGTTAGTGGCCAATATATATATCAAAACAAAGACACTATTGAAGTGTCTTTGTATTAATATATATATATACTAGGGTTTTTGTTAACCCGCCGCAAAGCGGCGGGCACGTTTGTTGTGCACGGTAATTGTGGACGGTTTTGTGGACATAAACGATAATATTAAGTGACTGTTATTGTCGCGTGAGCTTCAAAAAAATACCCGCGGCTAAAATCTAAAAGTTTGGTGGTCAAAGTTTGAAATGCTAAAAGTTAAAAGTTTGGTGGTCAAAGTTTGGTGATCAAATTGAAAGAAAAGAAAATACATAAGTTAGTAAGAAAGTTAATGGCTAAAGTTGGGTGGTCAAAGTTTGAAATCCTAAAAACTAAAAGTTTGGTGGTAAAAGTTTGAAATCCTAAAAGCTAAAAGTTTGGCGGTCAAAGTTTGGTGGTCAAATTGGAAGAAAATAAAATACATAAGTTAGTAAGAAAGTTAGTGGCCAAAGTTGGGTGGTCAAAGTTTGAAATCGTAAAAGCTAAAGGAATGATTGTCAAAGTTTGAAATCCTAAAAGTTAAAAGTTTGATGGTTAAAGTTTGGTGGCCAAATTAGAGGAAAATAAAGTTAAGCTAAAAGTTAATGGTCAAAGTTTTAAATCTCAAAAGATAAAAGTTTAATAGTCGAATTAAAAGAAAATAAAGTTAACTTAAAAGTTAGTGGCAGAAAATACAGTTAATCTAAATGTTTGTGGCCAATTAATATATATACAATAGTTACCAATAAAGAACCACCTCTTAGACCTCCCGTAGTGGGGCGTTACTTTTCAATTTTTTTAAAAAATAGTGCCCGGAACATTGCCACAAATTAATTTTATTAACTTTAATTTGTGATTAGTAAAGCAATATCCAAATCATGATCTCCCTATCAGCTAATAATTTTCTTCATTGTAAGTTATTGCATATAGATAGAGCCATGGTCTAAAATGGCGGTCTGATTGGCGCCTTGAAGCGTAAGACTCGGCCGAGGCGGTCAATATAGCAAATGAGGCTCCTGATGGGGTAAAACGAAGCGTAAGCCTCATTACACTCGAGGCGTTTAGAGGTAGTATGAATTCTTTTTTCTGTTCAAAATTGCATCAACCAAACAACATCATCATTGCCTTGAGACACTCATCTGAAAGTTGCTAACCAAATGGTTCGACTTTACACGAACATAAAACCTAATGGCTTCAGTCTTGTGTCTGTTACTAACCAAATTGAATACAACTACCAAATTGTAGTGCTCCATGCCTTTGTAAAAGAGTATTTACAGAAGTTGAACAACTTTGTGTTAACTAATAAAATCTCAAATAACGATAAACACTTAAAATACAAATATAATAGAGATAATCAAAGCAATTCCATATTTGCACATAACTGCATAAACAAAACCACTTAGAAAAACAAAAATTAAATAAATAAATAACTAAATAAACACCTACTGTGAACCACCAAAACTTGCCATAAGTACCTACAATTGATTTCATTAACAAAATACAGTAAAATAGTAAGTTATTATTAATCAAGACAGGAAAAAAAAAAACAAAAACAAAACAAAAAATCTAGCTATGCTTCAACCATTTTGCTCAACTCTGTATGACACAATTCACTACTACAAAAATGTCCTTCTTTGACGCTTTTTTTATGACATACCCTATTTAATGACACGCAAAAGTGCATGTCATAAAAAAATGTCATATTTGAAAAAAAAATATATAATTTCTTAACGTTTTTTTATGCATGTCAATAATTTTCCGTCATAAATTAAAAAACACGA
The DNA here is from genome assembly GCA_028751855.1 of Ambrosia trifida. Classification (NCBI taxonomy): domain Eukaryota; kingdom Viridiplantae; phylum Streptophyta; class Magnoliopsida; order Asterales; family Asteraceae; genus Ambrosia; species Ambrosia trifida. The sequence goes on along the minus strand of CM054123.1, from coordinate 166,902,999 downwards.
CAATAAACAATCTTGAGTGTCATAACTTTGTGTCATCAAAATATCAATTCCGTTCCCACTCTCCTAGGCGTCTCCCCATTAACCCTCCCCCCCTCTCTCTCTCATAACATAACAAAACACATTTCAATCTGCTCTTTATCTGCTCTTCAAGGTAAGATCACAACAAACCCTAAGATCTTCATCTGCTCTTAATCTGATCTAATTTCAACATTACGATCGACTTGCCTTTTGCCCTAACCTACAAAACCCTAAGTTCTTTTTTCTCCAGAAGCAGTGCTGCTTGTTTCTCACCGGCGCCGGAGTTTCCAGGAGAATCGTCACTTGACATCGGAGCCAGAGATTCGACAGAACCGAGGAGTCAATAGCCGGCGTAGGTCAGTTTCTTACGGTTTCTTCCTTATATAAAAATGTTATGCTTTCATGAATAATGTTCCATTTTGATAAGTGATTGAAACCTTGATGATGAAACCTTTATAAAGATAATATTATAATCTGATTGAAGTCTTTAGCATTTGATATGCGACTGATTATCAGTGTTGGCTTGAAAATTTGAAATTAAGGTTTTAGGTTTAAGGTGGAGATCAAGTTTTGTTGGGTGATTATATTAATATAATATTATAATTTGCTTTTTTATATGTTCTTTTTATATCCGATATTTTTTTTTAATTTATGTTTATAGTTTATAACCAATTTGTAAATCATGAAAATGATATATCGATATGCAACCAAATCTGCACTGCTGCTATGATCTGTTATGTTTTGTTACAAATTTGTATATGTGTTGACTTTTGTATCTTTTGTAAGATTAACGTGTTGGATTATGATCCCTTATGCTACATGTGTAAGGTGCCAATTTCAATGATGCTTAGACTATAAGGAGTGGTGGGGGGTGGGGGGAAGAGAGGGATGAAGCGCCATGTGGCACTTGTGGGGCCCTTGTGGGGGGGGGGGGGAAATAATTGTGGGGAGTGGAAGGGGGAGGAAGAGGTGGGGGGAAGTGACACTTGGCATTTCTTTTTTCTTTTTTTTTCTTGTTTTTTTAACTTTCTTTTTTAATAAATATAAAACAATATTTTAAAAAAACATAATATTAATTCATAATAAACTACAAAGTTAAATAAAAAAAAACACTAACAAACCAAAATTACATGAAATTTTAAAAAAAAACCTTAAAAAAAACAACTTAGTTATCGCTATCGTCTTCATCAGATGGGTAATCTCTTGGTATAGTCCAAATATGATCAACCAGATCCGCTCGAAGGTTGTGATGTGTTTGGCTATTCTTGATTTCAAAGTTGTTGGCGTTTCTTTCTTCATCCGTAATGTTTTCTTGACTTTGCTGCGTTTCCTCACCAAAGTATTCGCATATTGCACGTCCTTCATCCTCCAAAATCATGTTATGTAAAATTAGGCATGCGTACATCACATTTCGTACATGCGTTTTTTCCCACAGTCGGCAGGGTTGGGCCAAAATGTGCCATCTTTTTTTCAACACACCAAAAGCACGCTCAACATCTTTCCGTGCAGCCATTTGAGCTTTGTTAAACTTTTTTCTCTTAGGGTCTAACGTAGTCCTCCGTGTAAACGATTTTACGAACACAGCCCAATCAGGGTAAATTCCATCTGCTAGAAGATACCCGTACTTGTATTCTGCCTCGTTTAAGAAAAAAGTTCCTTTTAGTGCAACATCGTTTATAAGATCGTCGAAGATTGGGGATTGATTAAGAACAGTCCTATCGTTCAACGAACCGGGCACACCAAAAAACGCATGCCAAATCCAAAGATCTTGTGACACAACCGCTTCAAGCATCATACACGGCGATTTATGAAAACCGCTAGAGTGTTGGCCTTGCCACTCAGTTGGACAAAGTTGCCACTCCCATTTCATACAATCTATACTCCCGAGCATACCGGGAAAACCATGTTTTTCTTCGTGAAAGTCTAAAAGTTGTTGGACGTCACTAAATGTTGGTTTTCTCAAATATCTTTTTAAATATAAATCAATGACGTCCGCACAAAAAAACTGAGTACTTTCTCTAGCCGTTCGCTCGGCCATCCTTAGATACTCATCCATTACGTCGGAACTGGTTCCGTAAGCCAATGATCTAAGCGCGGCTGTGACCTTTTGCATCGCGGTAAATCCCATCTGACCACGTGCATCGGGCCTTTGTTTGAAATATTCAAAATTATTTTCTAAATCATTTGTTATTCTTAAAAATAAATTACGACTCATACGAAAACGCCGCCTAAAACTTCTTTCATCGTATGTTGATTCGGGTGAGAAGTAATCACGTACCAATGACTCATTTCCGGTTTCGCGTTCGCGAACTATATACTTTCTACGCTTGGGTGGTTCGGAGGTCCCTTCGTCGTCCGCTATAGCTTTAACGACGTTCTGAACGGTTGCCATTAACAACTCTGCGGCACCTTCGCCCAAGTCATCCAAAGCGAGCTGATCAAACAAATCGTCTGAACTCGAAGAGTCGTCCGACATCTTGCAATTTTTTTTGAAAAAATATGATAGTTTGGAGAGGATTTTATGAAAAAAAGGAGTGTGTGTTTGTGTAGAACATGGTATTGTTTATATATATATATATATATATATATATATATATATATATAATAAATTTTTTTTTTTAAAATAGCCGTTGTATAACGGTTATATTTTTTTATTTTTTTATTTTTTTTAACGGTAACAAGAAAGGAAAGGGCCAATAGACAAGTGCCACGTGGACTCCCCCTCTCCCCCACGCCAGTGAATCCCCTCCCGCCCCCCCGCCCCACGCCATGCTTCCCGCCCTACTGGCGGCGGTGTTCCCCCCCCCCCCCCCCCCCCCCCCCCCCGCCTTCCCGCTCCTCTCCCGCCCCCACTCCTGATAGTCTTATCTTAAGCAGGTAAAATAAAATTTATTAGCTAAAAGAGGAACAAATCATTTAGGTTCTAAGTTCTAATGGGCTTAAAGTCACCTAACATATATATACAAACTCTTGAACTGTTTGTATTCAATGATTTAGTTTTATTATTGTAACAATATTGTTTTTGTAATCATAATTAACATTTTATTTTAGAAAGTAGGCAAAATTTTGTTTGTGGGTCAACCGACCTGGCTCGTTTCAGCCGATTCTAAAATTGATCCGTTCAATCCGAGTTCCGAACCAGTCATGACCGTTAGCCAACGCATCCATTTTGCCACATTAACCTGATCTGGCTCGTTTCGGCCAATACAATAAATGAACTGCTGTTCTTTGAATCATTTCTATAGTTGTTTTGTTTCTTTCCTTAGGTTCGTGATCCCAATGGTCGTTGGTACCTAGCAGATTACTGTTCTGCTCCTGGGGATCTTTTATTATCAACAAGGAAGGCACTCAGTCATGCCACTGCAGGCCTTCGCCCAGCTGCTTCATATAGAGCTACAACCGATTGTACTTCCACAACTACTAATGCTGGAAGGTATATCAAATTTATATAAATATAATATGGTTTTATTTATTTAGGATGTTATTTAAATCTTTTGAATAACTTATATTTTATAGGTCGTCGTTAGCATTTAGGCTCATGCCACAAAGTAATGACATATTAGACTGTTCCCCGATTAGAACAGCTGGCCATGTGATCCCTCAAAGCTATGTACCAATTTCTGTAAGCCAGTTTGTGGATGATCTTTCTGCTGATGAGGATGTACCATGTAACGGCTCTGATAATACTTTTGTAAGACAATTTTATTATCCAAATGAACTAATTTGTTGACTCTTCCACCCATTTGCCAATTTCTCAAATCCTAGTTTTATAAGTTATAACAGATCAGCAATTTTTTATTAGTAAAAAATATGTGATTATTGAGCTGTTAAATGTAGAAGTCTCACAGTGGGTTCTGAATTGCGCACGAGGTGGAAAAATTCTAATAAAGAACAATCGTTAAGAAGTGTTCTCTCTGATTCTTTGTCGTAGGTTCATTTTTCATTTTTTTGTTAGTAATTCTCATTTTAAAAAAGCAAATCTTATTGTGCACCTGCTTGCTTCTCGAACTTTGTAATAACTAGGGGTGGGCTATTTTAAGTTGTGTAATGTCATTTGTTCTTGTAATATGCACACTGTCAACTGATGTTAATGTTATAGCAACTATTTTCTTATAACATATAAAAGATTCTAATGCAATCTGGTATTTTATCTAGTGGTGCTAGGGTACTTGGCGGGACAGGTATGAATTACGTTTTGGGGATTACACTTGCTATCAATACTGTTGGATTTTTGTTTTGAGTTTAGGTTTTGTTTATTTTTTTAATTCTATTTTTGTATAAAGGATTTGTGAATCTTAAATGTGGTTTTGTAATTATAGGAGATATAGTTAAACTCCTTTTTTAAAAACAAATTCATACACTAATACACACGCAACTTAAATTATAAATATATGCTTTAAAGAGTGATATAAATTGTTGCTACTAAAAAGGTGACATTATGATTTGGAGATTTTTTTTTCATCCGTATCTAAACTCATTGGCTTTATTCATTTGGTATGTAGTGAAAGAAAGATGGAGGAAATTAAATCATGCCGTGGTGTAATTTGCAGATTTTTTGAAGCATCAAATGGGGCATTCCTGGACTGTGCATAAGGTTGGTATAACCATTTATTGGTTGAAATATAAATTTTATTTGTGTCTTTGAGAAGCCTTGCTCACCGGCGATTGGTAATGTCAGTGACTGTGATGCGTTTCCATCTTTTTTAATAATTAGCGATCATGTTGTTTCAAAGGTGTAGGATGGTAGGTTTACATCTGCGACCCACCTTGCGCCCAAATTTTTTCGGAACTCTGAGCCTATTTACTAAAGATCCAGTTACTTGAATAGTGAATTTCAAAATCATGTTCCTCTATTCTGATCTAACGGCTACAAATATGTCTGCCCAGACAACTCATGTTCGTCTCTTCGTTGTCAGTTATGTTGGTTTACTTTGTCCTTGATCTTAACCACATCGGCCAACGATGCCATTTGACCTTGGCATGATAAACTGTGCTGGCTTGAAACGGGCAACCAGTTTACTTAAAGTCCCAAATTTAGAGATTAATATACCATACATTAGAAAAAATAATTGTAATAGTTGTCTTTTTATAGGGTGGATGCGTTGGTGGTTGCATCAGATTGGCGTACGTATGCGGTGTTGTACACGCCTTCAAACCCAGACATGCGTATACACCCCATTCACAGTTTTTTTTTTGTTCCTAACATGTGGCATTATGATTTGGAGAATGTTTTATAAATGATTTTTACTCCCTGTAGCTCATGAAAAAAAAGGATCTTCATTCTATCGTACGTGTTATCTATGACGGTAGCATTGAGCTGGTAATTAAACATTCTGCCTTTAGTGAAAGATAAATGGTGGGAATTAAATTGTCATGGTATGAGTGCAGATTTTTGAAGCATTAAATGGGGTATTCTTGAACTATGAATAAGGTTGCACGACTGTTAGTATAACAATTTATTGGTTGAAATATGAGTCACAAATTGATTTATGCTTTACGTGGAAAGACAGCCGACTGCTGATCTCTATGGTACCTGTGTATACGGTTCATATAAGTTTCACTCTTTCTCCATAATTTGTGGCAAAGCCGCAAAGGCTTAGGATTGTAAATTTACACCTGCAACCCAACTTGCGCCCAACTTTTTTTGGGAACTCTTAGCCAACCATTAAAGATTCAGTGACTTGAATGGTGAATCTCTAAATCATGTTCGTCTAATCTAATTTAACAGCTACAAATTTGTCTGCCCAGACAACTCATGTTTGTCGAGTATAGATAAGAAAACATCACTTCAGTTGCTTATATTTATTTTTTTTAATTTATTATTAATCTTTTCAGTTGCGATGATTCACTAGGCAGCAGGTTCACCATGATTGTGGTACGCGATGGCTGATGGCGATTGAAGACTGGTTTGACAGTTTAGGTATGAGCGGGTCAAAGCTGAATCAACCCAGTCAACGACGAGTGTGTTTTTGTTTGCTAACCCAGACCTACGAAGAGGTATAAATGTTAACCGTTTTAGCTACTATTTAGATTTTTAATCGTTAGGTTATTATCATGGGACATGCGGATAAGCCAATGGACATGTTAATCTAAATCTTCTATCTACCTGAGGAAGTCGATAATATCAAAATTTTCATATGATTCTCTTATTCAATATTGATTTTCATTTGAGATTTGTTAATTGTTTAAATTTTTGTGTGGTTAATTTAGGTATAACAGGTTTGGTTTCATATTGCATTTTAAATTCAGTGAAGGGTCAAGCTGCATTAACCCAACACAATATTAGGGTCCTTTGGATTTAAACATATTGGATCATTCATATCTCAAGGTATGCTAAAAACATTACATGAATTAAATGGCTATTACACTAATTTGAATACTATTTTCATTACAGGGCCTATTAAACCCACTAGTTAATTTTATTGTTGTCTCAGGTTGGGGAGAGTGGATTACTACGCGGATGAGGATATGGATGTCATTCGCGAAGAATAGTCAAGCTATGCCGCGACATTTATATTCAAGTGATCAAAATTAGTTTTAAAGCAATGTAATGTCGATACTATATTTTTGTGAACGTTAAACGTCTCGGATTAGTTTGTAATTTGATAAATATGGCTGGATTATATAATGAAATGATGTTTTTGTTATTAGTTTGCTAATTATTTTGCATATAATAAAATGGCTATAAATCCAAGAGGGTAAATATGTAATTTTACAGGAATTTTTTTTAGATTAATAAATTATGACACGCAAAAGAACGTCATAAAATTCTGTCAAAAATTTATGTCATAATATGTGTCGAAAAAATGTCAACAAAAACTGTCATAAAAATGTGTGTCATTAAAAAGTGTCATAACGTGTGTCAATAAATGTTGTCATAAATGTGTGTCATAAACAGATAAAACGCGAAAATATGTCATCTTAAATTTATGATACCGCCATCCTTGACGTTTTTTTTTCTTGTCATCAGACCCTTTTCTTGACACGCAATGCGTGTCAAGAAAGGCCTTTTTTCTAGTAGTGATTTTTCCTTCTTCCCACATATCCTCTAAAGCTTAATAGTAGCAGCACTTGGATTCTGAAGAACAAAAATTATATGGTAGTGACAAATGAGTAATTTAAAAAACAAAGAATTAAAAACCGAGTATGCTTTTTGAACAAATTACATGGCAAATAACTAAAATAATGCACCTTTCCAAAGAATTAATATAAGAACATAATAAACCATAATGCAAAAATGATAAAATTAGGACTTACACAAATGTCAATTTTGATGGCATAAGTATTGTTAAAAGTAAAAAGGTTCAAACTGTTAAAAGTAAAATAGTTCAGACTGTTAAAATCTTTTTCACCAAAACAGAGGGTTGACACTATATTTTTATGTTGAAAGTAAAATTGTTTAGCCTGTTTTTGTCAGATTTCACCAAAATGGGTGTACTTTGTAACATGTGCTTACCCCGATACGAATCAGTTATAACATATAACTGTTTTCTAAGAACGTAGGTAGTAATTAAAAAACATAAAAAGATGGGAAACATCTATGGCAACATATATGTTTGACTGATTTCCTTTCTAAATCTTTCCCCCCAAAATTTCAAAGAAATAAAATTTAATAGTGATCAGAAGTAAAAGGTTGCCTAGAATAAAATGTAACAGTAACTAAGCTTAAAACCAATATACAATTATCATCATGCCTGCTCATAGCTCAAAATAACTAATTCCTCATCCCAATTCATATAACTCACAATGCATCAAACTTAAAATAATATCTTCACAGGTTAATAAAACCTAACTGCAGAATTATGCACCATCTAGACCATATAGAAAGGCAAAATCTAATTATCATGTGACACTCTAACAATTACTCTACGATAACAATTTTCACAGTTCTAGAATAAAAAATTAACATTGCAACCTAATCGAGTAAAACTCCGTATCATATACACGCATAAAACGCTAATTCACAACCAATTACACATAAAACCATCACAGTTCGATCAAAATCAACATAAAAACAAGCGGGACTAAATCCAGACTAACCGTGTCTTGAGGTTTCGAATTGCATCCCCTTCAATGTCTTCACAAAAACCTCATGGTTGTTATGTGAACAATGAGAATAGCCCTTTACACACTCCAACATACCAACAAATGGACTTTCATTTCAAAACCAAAACTCGTGGTTGGAACCGAATAGGTCTAAGCTAGATTCAGATGTACAGAAGTGGAATGGTTAAGTGAGTAACTTACAGGAATCATAGCCGCTAATAAATTGATTTGAGTTGCTAGAGACCTCAAACAAAAACCCCATCCTTTGCAGCTGCCAGATTTGTGGTTCCTCACAGGTACGGTGGCTAATGATAAGAGGTGAAAAGTTTGATCCATTTACTTACGGATGGATTAATATTGGCTATATTTTATATTAAACAGGTCAAACATAAAACAAATAAAGAGTAGCTAAAACAAAACATGATGAAAGTCAACCAGAGTGCATTTTCGATACATAAAACATGATGAATGTCAACCAACCCATTTTGACCAGTTAACCAACCTAATTTGCCACATCAAATAATAACTAACTATAATCGAAGTTCTGCACCCTACAATAACTTCATAAATGAATACCTCCTATAAATTAACGAGCTGCCATACAATATAATTGCACTTCTACCATGTTCAGCCATTATGTCTTCCGGTTTAAACTTAGCTTGTTGATGACTTCAATCATTTATCCCCTCCAAATATGCTTTAGCAACATCATTCTGTACAATAAACAAAACAAATTTAGTATTAAATATATATGATGAAATTATTTGCAGCCCACAAGTTTGTTTAAAATTATTGACTTCCGTAAATACATTGATTAAGAAAACGATTCAGTATACCAAAGATAATCACTATTATCTCTAGTGACATTAACCTGCACCAGTAGACTAGAGACGTTGAAAGTCGATCTGTAATCAATGGTCATCAGATCTTCATTGTAAGATTCCCATGTAAACAATTCGGTATTTGTGGGCAACATATCCATTTGTGTCGATTGAACCCAACCTGTATTGGTTTTTTTTTACAAATTATAAACACACGAAAAACAAAAAAGTTGCAAAGAATATCAAATGATTATTGCAAAGAAAGAATTTTTTTCGTACTTTTGCAGTGTTGAAGACAACATTAGTGCAACCAAGAAGGATGTTGATGGACCATGGTGGTAAAGTATAGTGCATGTTGTTGAACATCACTTTTGCAGCATCATTTGGATTGTAATTAGCTTGAAAAGCTGCACAGTGTCCGGATTCAGATGAAAATTCATGGGCCTGAAAAGCATAAATTAGTTAGTAATTTTATATTTTGTTTGATTTTGGTTGACCTTATTAAATAAAAATAACCTGTTGAAGGTTTCCTAAAGAGGTGGCTCTAGGATCTACAGAAACTAAAGCGGGTTCGCATTGAGTGATAGCTTTGCGAAGCTCCTTCAAATGGCCATATTTTGGTTGTCTGATCAAACCTATATATTTCAAACAACAATACTTTGTTAAAATTCTGAAATGATTTTATTATTGTTTATAAAAATAGTAAACTATGCAACTCATCAATTTTGAACTTAAACTCACTGTATTCATTAATTGGGCATCATAGTCATAACTGGTAGTGATGAAAAGGCCTCCAACTGGAAGACCAAAATTCGTTTCTCCGTAGTACTGACATATTAAAGAAAAAAATACATATAAATTATATATTAATAGATTTTTTTATATTTTGTATGAAAAAAATAATGATACCAGCCATATAGTAGTTTAAGAATGATCCACCCTTTTGTATAAATCAGGAAACACCAAATGCCAAATCTTGAACGGGCCTCTCATGGACTGGACCGCCAAATTCCGTAAACCAGCCACTCCAATCCTTGGTCGAAATGGTTGGTTTGAATGGCTTGTTTGGGGAGAAAGCATCACAGTAGAAACCATTGCATGTGTTTATCTGCCAGAAATGCCGCAAAAGTTAGTTAAACAGTGGCTTATGGTTCACCATAGCTGTTGTTTGGGGTTCAACCATTTCAAATCTTGCAACTGTAACCCTGATTGGTGTTCCCAAACCTTAGAACTTTGCAAAAATGAAGGAAGACGATGGGTGAAAATGATCAGAGGAGGCAACAGCCTACCAAAAGTTTTATCCATTCCAACTTTGTAGTTTAGAATTAACAAATTCTGCATTCATAGTCAAAACACATCTTAAATTAACTGAATAATTATTGTGCAAGGCATTCAAATCTAGCCATAAACAAGTGCACAAACAAAATCTCAACTTCAACATATATATCTAGGTTTTCATACGTGTCATTGATCTCATATTCCATCTAGCTAGCAAACATTTCAACAATTTTCATGAATAATTATCATGAAAGCAAATCTCAACTTCAACATACAAACTACTAACAACCAGATAAAGAAATAGAACACCTGGAAAAGGGAAATTTTGAAACGTTGACACCTTGAGGCCTCTGACGAAGCCTCGAAGATCCTCCGTGACACCAAACGTGTAACACCCCAACCGATGGCGGAAACATCGGGATGTCACGTAGTGATGATTGTTCAGTAGCTCATGGTGAATAGTAAATTTCATTAAATGATTTAAATAAATTACATACAATTTTTCTACAAGAATTCGTACATCAAAATGAATAATACTATGCACACATCTTCAAGCATTAACTCAAATCTTCAAGCAAGTAGAACCTGAAACATGTTAAGTTTGAAAATATTTTGGGTCAACAAAAGTTGGTGAGAATACATAGGTTTTTGAATATAATTGATAACAATAGTTTGTACAACATTCACAGTTGTATGATGATAGAGTATGATACCGACATGTAACAATGCGTCTTTGTACAACCAAACCTTGTGTCGACTGATGACTAACTCGCAAGTTAGTTAAATGTTGTTACTGTTATCGATCATCCCTGAATTTATGCGGGGGGATGGGTTTGTCAGACCTATAGCGCTATAATCTAAACAGGCGGCTTGATCATTATTAATGATTGTACTGTGTCTTTTTGTTACAGTCAAATGATAGAATGATGATGTACTTGAATCACAAGTAAATATGAGTAAATGGTAGTATAAAATGTTTAAACATGTTTCACCCCAAAAATAGTGAATATAGAGAAAAAGGGCTATGTAAACTCACCTTAGCAAAATGTTATTTCTCTTGAAAAATAGAATAGTGGTGTTGCCCAAATATGCCAAGTATTACCCTATACATAAGGTAATAAATATGTCTAAGTCTATCTAGTCTACTAATATATATATTCTAGGGCTTCGAATTGGGGATAAGTGCTCGTTTGATTAATAATTAAAATGTTTGATAATTGAGGGAAATTTAATAAACAAATAAACAAAAATCTTTTTGTAAATTTTAAGTTAAGTATGGTCACAATAATAAGTTTAAAGTATGAAAATAATTTTTATAAAATTATTTTCTTTAAAATAGAATATTAAATCTATTTGTTTCAAATTGTCAAAATTTAACTTTAATATTTAAAAATACTAAAATTAAAGAATTATTAGATTAAAAATTATATTTCTATTCCAAATAATCATAAATAATTTATATAAAATTTTGGTACAAAAATATTGAAAAATGAATTTATTATGATTTATTTATGATTAAAACTAACAAAAATTGATTAAAAATATTAAATAAATGATTTTTCAGAAATAAAAATCATTTCAGAAAAGTTTATTGTTATAAAAACTCAGAATAATTTTTGTAGAAATTTATAAAATTGTTTTGATATTTTTATAAAATTTTATAAATAAAATGGAATAAACTTGAATTATTTATTAAATATATAAAATAAATAACTTTTTGAAAACTAAAAATTGTATGATAAACTTTTTCACTAGATTAACATAAAATAATTTTTGTAGAATTTATAAAAGAGTTTTAGTATTTAAAAATGAATTTTTAAAATACGAGTAATTATATATAAGCTTTGAAAAATATACACTTTGTTGATGCTAGGGCTCGAACCCGTGTGGACCTGTTCTAAAGCACCAGACACAACCACTTGGTCCAGACCAGTGGTTGTGTTTGGTTTCAGTTCATTTAAAATAAATAACATATGTGAAATCGTGTTTTTCCCCAATTTAATAAGAACAAGCCCGAGATTTCTTAATCGAATCAAATAATGATCAATAGCCACAGTAATGTTAGGGCTATTGGTCGATTGAACATGAATAACAAAACCCATAAAAATTTCGGTACTCACAATGTGTTTAGAGGTGCGAATGAACGGGTCAACGAAAAAGTCAACTGAAGCACAATTCGTGGATTTTGGGAGAGTTTTGGAATGATTTGGTTGTGAGGGTTTGTAAATCGGCGAGTTGTGAAGGGATTATGATGTTCAATTTATAGGGATGGGGTCTGGTGCGATGAATTGGAAGGTTTGACCACCATAGATGAAAATGTGATTGATTGGCTTGAATTTAGGATGTAATTGATGATAATTACTTGTGTAATTGATGCGTAATGAACGTGTTAGACGTTGGGCGAGATCATATAGTCAATGGTTTCCATGATTAACATCAATTAAAAGTCAATAAAAAGCAAGATTTGTGGGTTTGGCTGTGTACAGTAGCGCGCAGGGCAGCAGAAAGGGAAACAGATCAGATTTTAAAATGTGTTAAATAGATAATGCTCCTGGATCTCATCACAAATGGCAACATGGACCAGTGGCTTGTGGTGTGGTATTTAATGGTTGAGCCGGGTCTGGACGCGGGTTCGATTCCCGGTCCAGACGGTATTTTTTTTTCTTTTATATAAACAGTGAGGTGGGCCGGATCCAAGGGAAAGAGAAGGTGTGGGCTGGGATGTTTGGGCCGGGTTCTTCTTGTTCTGGGCTCCGAAACATGTTTGGTAAAGGTGGGTTAAAGTGGTTTGTTTTGTTTTGTAAGAGTCCAACTTCATATTAGTTATTATTATTATTATTAATATTATTATTATTATTATTAGAAACCTATATATATATATATATACATAAGTTGTGTTGGTAGGAAAAACTTAGGCACATTATATAATGAACGATAAAAAAATATAAAGTACTTATTAGAATTTGGGAAAAATTTTGCGATGTTACAAAACGTTCCAAGATCAGATGACGATTTATGAGAAGGTTATCTGAAAGTATTACACCAAAGGAAATCCAGAATTTTAATTAATTTAACATTTTAATAAACACAAAGTCTCGAGTTTTGGTAAAGAAAAGAACTTACACAGAATCTAAAGTTAGGGTTATGCAGAGAACGACCCTAATCGTGATGAAGAAGACAGATTCAGAGATCCAAAGATGTTGATGTGGATCTTGAAAGTTGAACAAATGATGATGACTATGAACCGATGATGATGCAGATCTTGAAAGTTGAAACCCTAGATTGAAAAATCGTTGGTGTTCTTGAATCTGGAGAGAGATATAGAGAGAGAGAGTGAGGGGACAAAACATCACTAATATTCTTCGAACAATATGTA